>JAOYMO020419441.1:0-24728 GCA_025802455.2 Iodosphaeria phyllophila | reverse complement strand
CATCAGTGGCACCGTCAACACCCGCCCAGACCTCGTGGTCCGCCAAACCGACGCGGCTGGTGTTGACGTGGGCCGCGCCTCAGAGCTTGGGAGGTTATTGTGATTTCTATTCCCGTCGCCGCGAGCTTATTTATACCAGCGTGTTTGTCATTTTGCTACATATATAATGAATTTAACTTGTATACATATGATCAAAATATCAACTCCGATAACTGACTCTCCACAGCAGAGCTCCGATATCAAATTCGAGCTAACGGCACAGCGAATTCACAGCAAAAGACGGGAAATCTATCTGGCTCTCTTCTCCACCACCTACCGGTATACTAGTGACAACCGAGAGAACTAATGTGTAGTTGCTCCGGTGAGTGGATGTGGAAAAAAGCAAGGTTATTACTGATACCTTGTTAACTCACCATATCCACCAGAGAAGTGCGGACCGGTGACCCGGTAAATTGAATGCCGGTAGATATTGGCGAGTGAGATTTCGCGTCCATGGTCATTTTTCAGATTTCACATTTAACTAGGTCATGATTTCACTTTGATAAATTGTATTGCAAGTGCTCGACCTATCTACTTCGTACCGACCAGGGACGAGGTTCCTGACTTCCAAAACTGATGTGATGATCACCAGCATTCAAGAGTAATGATTTATGGCGGGTTACAAGAGTAGTTGAGAACAAAGTGAACCTAACAACGAAGGAGGACGGACCCGTTCAATCTCTAAGAGTGGCCGCACCAAGTCTTTCACAGCCCTCCATAGTAGTACCCACCCCTCCCAACTAGCCTTGAACTTGCGAGGAACCAGTATCCTGGATCATCTCCTCAATCTGTTGCGCCTAAACACGAATCGGAATGATTCCTTCCAGCTTTGATTCCTCATCACCGCCTCCCTGCCCACCATCCTCCACCCGCGACTTCCCCACCAGCACATTCCCCTTACACTCGTCCTCTCCTTTTCCTTCCTCCAAATAGACCAAATTCTTGATGGTCGTGTCCGCAATCTCCACCAGCGCCTCCTTCGTGAAGAATGCTTGGTGTCCACTGACCAGCACGTTCGAGAACGTCGTTAGACGCATCAAAAGATCATCGTGCACCACGTCTCCGGACCGATCTTCGCCAAAGATGGAACCCTCGCCTTCATACACATCTAAGGCCATGCCGCCCAGCTTTTTGGACTTGAGGGCCTCCAAGGCTGCGTGGGTGTCGATGAGCCCGCCTCGCGACGTGTTGATAAGCAAGACACCTTGCTTCATTTTGGAGAACGCCGCTGCGTTGATCAGGTGATGCGTGCCATCCGTAAGAGGGCAATGCAACGTGATGAAATCAGACTGTTCCAGCAGATCGTCAAATGAAGGCGCATACTTAATATTCGCCGCCGAGCCCAGCGCCTTGAACTCTGGGTTCTCGAAAACATCGTAACCCAGGACGTTGCAGCCGAATCCCGTGCCCAGAATCCTTGCAGCACAGGTCCCGATCTTCCCTGTGCCTATGACACCGACCGTTTTCCCCTTCAGTGTCCGGCCAAGCACGCTCTGATCTAACGCAAAGTTGCCGTCGCGAACTCGCGCCCACGCTCGGTGCACAGCACGGAGCAGCGTCGTCAGCAAGGAGACGGCAAACTCTGCCACCGCGTCAGGCGAATACGACGGCACGCGGGCGACGCTGAGACCCAATTTGCGCGCAGCGCCCAGATCTACATTGTTGAAGCCGGCGCAGCGGAGCAGCACGGTACGCACACCCGAGGCAGCAAGTGCAGCTAAAACCTCCTTGTCAAGGTGGTCGTTGACAAAAATGCTGATGGCTGTGGCGTTGTGAAGGATAGAAGGGGTGGCGTTGACAGCTTCATCATTGATGACTCTGAGGAGACCAGCGGTTTCGGGGTTCAAGGGGCTGCTGAGATGCTCGATTTCAATTGGTGTGGTCACCCCTAGTTCGCAAGCCCGGGCGGCGGTGAGGTAGAGTTTGTCATATGATTTGGCGTTGAAGACTACGAGCTTCATGGTGATGAAATGAAATACTTAAACTGGATTGAAAAGATATTTAGGTAAGGGTTGAATGGCTGATTGGGGATAAGTGGATCAGTTTCAACAATTGAGGCGACTCGTAGGTGCAAGATAGGTGATACTAAGCGACGATAGCAAGAGTACACGTCTGAGACCGCCTATCAGTTGTACTGAATACCGGTATGAATATTTATGATATCCAAGGAATCGCAGCATCCAAGTAGGAATTGTGCAGACTTGTTAAGCCGAGGTTATTGAGAAATGAAAATAGACCCTGGCCCCTCTCGGAGTTTTGTCCGAGCTTTGTCTGCACTTATTGAAGCCCTTGGCTATTGCGACTCTGTTGACATTGCCTCCAATGAGGTCGCGCCTCCCTTGTTCGGTTTACTGCATTTAATTGGATGTAAACACTGACGAATCGTTCCCATGACTTATGGAAGGGGAAACAATACCAAGAACTTATTTTAGGAAGGAAATGTCTACACGATGGCGATTACACTGGTCTAAGTATAGTAGTGCCTACCGACAGGCATTGGGTCTAAGTTGTCGACGGCAGGGAATAAGATTAACCAGGTACCGATACCAGTACTACCTTCCGCATTATTCCGTAAGGCATGGGCACAATTCGAGGGATTGTACACTGCAGCAACATCTCCTTACATTTGCTTCCAAAAATATCGATTTACATCAGCACAGCTAAAACCAAATGGACAGTTGCCCTTTATTTGGTCTTAAAAGTTAAAAGCGAAGAATATCGTAGGTAAAAGGCCGGGAATCATGAACAAGGACGGAAAGCTCCCCCGAAAATGCTAGCAAAACGACGATACCGGGCGCGAGCCAGAGGTTGCATGTTATGATTCCCCATAGAACGCCAGCCTCCCCACAAACTCTCCACGCGTGCTCAATATTGTGTACACGATTCATTGCTCATTTCTCGTTTTTTTTGTTGCCGTCAACCTAGAAGCAACCATGACCAATGACAGCTCACTCCATCTTTTGTCACTGTACCTGAAGCCCTATGGGATGAAGCCCTATGAAGTCCCAACCAATTTTTGCAATGTAGCAAGTACGCCTGATACAATGTTAGTGTGATATCTACATATTGAAATGGGATCATTCAGTTCCACTTACCACTAGCGCCGTGACCCAGTGTGGCCGAAGCTTCAGTGTTTCGGTTTCCTTGGCTGACCGTGAAGACGTTTTGGACCGCTTTCTCCTGGGACAGACCGTTTGCCCATCGGAAAACTTTCTCGTCCTCTCGGCCATCACCCACGACCATCATGAAATCAATAGGGCCAGCCTTTTCAACACCTGGAAGGTGAGCCAAGCCGTCATGTATCTTAGCAGCAGCATTCTCCCTTGTCCAATCTATAGGTTCGACAACAACACAATTTTCAGACTGATTCGCATGCACTCGCTGGTCTTGACATGATTCGTTCACGTGGGTCACCCAGTCGCTCGCCTGGCGCTCAGCATTGGCGAAGTCCTCTGCATCCTTGTACTGGAAAATTAAAGAGCACTGGCGGTCCTCGAGTGAGGCACCAGGGGTGCGGTCAATGTAGTACTGAAGGATGGGTCGAACGGACTCCTTCCACGTAGCCACACTCTGTCTGTCAGCAACATCGGTCCATTTGCTGCTATTTGCATCCTTCACAAAGCAGCCATTTTCCGCGATAAGTCCCAGATAAGGGACCAAGCGGAAGAGTCGATCAAGCTCGTCCGGGCGCCGGCTTGACATAACGTAGACTGTATTGCGAGGGTCCACAACAAGATCATTGAGCACAGCAATAGTGCGCTGCGATGAGCGTTAGTATTTCACAAGAATACGGTTCAGGCGAGGTTCAAGTGAAAGGGGTATGGCTTACCTGTGGGTTCATAGGAAGAGAAGAACCAACGACATTATTGGGGAGCAATGAGCCTTCCAAGTCAAAGAAGAAAAGACGGCGATTGCTGTTCATGTACCGTTTCTGTAAATTCGGCACGCTGAGTCGCGGGACAGAGGATTGGTGGTGACGATGCTGCTCATCGTAGACTTTGCGCAGCCGCACAAGATAATCACTGAACCAATTGCCTCCCGTACGATCGCGAATGTCTTCCTGAAGACCTTTCCAACGACGCGATTTCTCCTCGTCAGACATTTCAAGCGACTTCTTGATAGCGCCTGCGATCTGGCGATAGCTCCATGGATTGACAGAGAGCTGATTACCCGAAAAGAGGTCATGAGTACCGGTAAATTCGGACAGAATCAAAGGGCCATGTTTCTTGTCGCTAAATTTGCCGTCTTGACAGAAGACGAACTCGTGAGAGGTGAGATTCATTCCTTCTCGTTGACTGGTAATCATGAGAGCATCGGCATGGGTCATGAGAGCCAGATACTGAGGGTAAGGTATATCTTGACGGAGATACAAGACAGGTTGACGCGCGAGACTTGCAAATGAGGAGTTAACCCGGTTGACGATATCGCCAACAGCCGCATCAAGGTCCGTTTTCTCGCTAGTTGATAGTGCAACTTGGATCAGAACAACCTTGTCTCTCCACTCGGGGTTCTCATTCAAGAAAAGCTCGTACGACAATAACTTTTCGCGCACTCCCCGAACGTAGTCCAGCTTATCTCGGGCAACAATGATCTTCTTGCCTTCATACTTCTCACGGATCGTCTCAATCCACCTCTGCACCTCGGTCTCCTGGCGGTGAGCATCAAGACTGATAGGGTCGATACCGATGGCGTTGCTCATGACATTGACGAATCTATCCTCAAGCTGAACGCCTTCTGCAGTGACCTCCACACTCATCATCAGTCTGCTACACGTCTGAAGAAAGTGGCGGTTGTATTCCGGGATTTGAAATCCGATGAGGTTGGCCCCCAGCATGCCTTCGAGAATTTTGTTGCGTGTAGGCAAACACCGGAACACCTCAGACGAGGGGAAAGCAACATGGAGGAACAAGCCAATCATAGCATCGGGCAGCACAGAACGGATCATGGCGGGAACCAGTAGAAGATGGTAGTCATTGACCACGATAACGTCGCCTCTCTTGTAATTCTTAATGATCGTGTTGGCGAAGGCCTGGTTGAGATTGACGTAGTATTTCCATGAATGGTCCTCGAATGCCTTGCTCTTCGGGTTGTCGGGAATCTGGTAGTGAAAGACCGGCCACAGAATATCTTTGCAGTAGTGAACGTAGGCCCCCTTAAGATCTTTATCCGACACTTTAACCACAACTGTGTTGTGGTCCGTGGCGAGTCTGTCGATGATATCTTGCTCTTGCTGTGTGTCCTTGATGGCATCCATCGGCATCCCCGTCGTTCCAATCCAAGTGATATCTTGAGTCAACCCGTCCCGTTGAGTTGCAGACACAGCATTGCGGAGCCCGCCGTTACCCTGATCCGATTTGACGATTCTCCATGGAGCTGTGGTGAAAACACGATCATGACTTTCGCTGCGGGTTGTCCGGGGCTGGTTGATGCCTTGCCGCCCTAGCTCCTCGGCCTTTTGCAACAATTCTTGTGACTGACGGAGTAAGGCAGCTGGAGGAGGAGAGTTCGCTCGTGATTTGGGCTGATCAGGTCGTGCACCCCATTTAGGAGATTCCTTATCAGTGGGGCCGAACACATCCTGGCCGTCAATCGTGATGTGAACTCTAGCACCATCCTCATTCACAAAACTGGCAGAATCTCCCAGTATTACTGAGTCATCGTCGTCCACAGGGGTTTGAGGTGGTGTTTCTGCACCTTTAGGTGGAACTGGAAACAGGCTAGGTTGATGCACTTCCAACTTTGGACGCTTCTGCGTCTTCTTGGTGCCACCTGCCCGTGATGGTCTGGGGCTTCTATTACCCGGCAGATCGAAGTGAACAGTAGTCGGATTGAATCTATCAATCACGATTAGCAATGACGAAAAGCTGATTCGTAAACCTCTGATGTTGAATCCAATACCATCATACTCCAAGAATGGCATGTACACTCTGACTGTGCTCCAGGACACAGTACCTATCCATTACTACGATGAAAATGCATGAACCGAAACGGAGATTGACAACTTACAAAGACGCGATCAAAACAGTGTTGGTCGACATGATGGCGATGCTGTGTCATGCAGGTCGCAGCTTTCATCTATGTTGTGACAGCTTTGAAGGTTGTGTTGAGATGGGGTGCTTGGTGCTGTTGGCGTCAAGGATGCAATCAAATGTCTTCAATAGCACGACCATGGGAAACAAGGCCGAGGTGGATGGAGTCCGAAGGAATTATTTCTTCTTGAAAGAGGTACGTAAAAACGAAGTGCGGAAAACTGGAAGTGTTTTTCAAGGCGATGTTGGTTTAATAACAGTAAAGAAATAGACCAACAATTGCGGGTACCTGGACAGTGATCTGATAAAAAGGTGTGGGGGTTGAAGGGCACGGTACGTACAGGACCAGGGAACAGGGGTGCTGTACATCAAGACGAAAAGAAAATGGAGTCAAATGACGAGAACGAGAAGGATATACAGAAGTCGCGAATGAAGGATCACTAGTTTGCTGTCGTACAAGCGTCTTTGTGTGGCGGAATGACCACTGTGCCAAATTAATCGAGCACTGGTTGAGGCGACGCGGAGGATCTCGGGATTTTTGGCGAAAAAGCACTGCAGTCCACCTGCGCAGCCAAGGCTGTAGGGTTCAAAAGAAAAAAAGAGGGTACGTTGCGTTGTAGTGACGATCGATGCTGCCCAACACAGCGGTTTGTGACGTAAATGCTTCAGAGCCTGGCGGCGTAGATGCCAGCACTGGGCAGCTGGCAATTGAAATTAGCAATCGGTCATGAAGCAACAGGCGCGGGGGTCTGTTTGGATGTTGACAGGCACCGGGACACCGAACAGGGACATAGGAAGGGTATATCATCACTCTCTTGTACAGAACAGACCATTCATTATGAGTTGTCGTGGATCATGATGCTCAAGTAATAGTACTCACACATGAGGGTCTATACCTACCTCGATGTTTATATTTGTTGCAATGACAACGAGAAAAACAGGGACGGACAGTCAAAATGATGCTCTAGTACGGTACTAACCTGCCAACTCCCCTGACTTCCCTCTGCCCCTTCCTATTTCCGTTCGCGGCAGGTGCGAGTCTCTGATGTGAGTTTGCTTGACAGACACAAGAAGACTTTTTAGAAGTGTGCACCTTAAAGGCAGGATCGTCAACATCTGTGTGTCAGGTTTCAAGCCGGTCCGATCCGCTGCGAGTTGACTTACACGTCTTCATGTGTTTTCACGATTGGTCAGCTACGGTCAGCGCAAGGCTTACAGCTGATAGGTACAGCATGGCATGACAGCTGAGCTGACTCTCCCTTGTCATTCGCAGGCGAGGCAAGACAAGCCTTTTTGCAGGTTAGTTCGCAAGCCTCAAGGCTATTTCCTCATGATACCGCCCTGAGTCTGCTTCTTACTTTTCCGAGACCAAGATATAGATCCTCCGTTCTTCCCAGCTGGTGGGCGATCCGGATCGGTCGATTTTTTTCTGCAGATTGCAGAGGACCTCTGCCATGAAGTCATGCGGCGGAAAAGGCGGCCAAGCCAGCTTTGTTTGTGACAGTCGGACAGGGAGATGGTCCCAGATATCCAGGTCAGAGCGACCTGCCCTTCAATTAAACTAGTCGCCCTGATTCGTTGTCCTAGCGCCGAAGCCCCCAGCTGGTGCTTGCGCAGAATATTCTGGGACCTTCCTTCGAGCCGGGCTGCGAGGCAATCCACAGCGCGCGTGTTTTGTGTGGTTTGAAGGCTCGAGTGAACGTCTTTTCACTGGCGATGGCTACCAAAACGGTTCAGTGTCAGAGCTCGATCGTTTGTCGCCATGAGCCGCTGTCAAGGGTGGCAGATGGCAAGATGTGCAGAGACCCGATACTGGCCCAGAAGGCTTGGTCACGGTTTTTTCTCCGCTTACACCAAGATCATGTCCGCAGTCTTTAGTCGGGCCTTGAAAGTTTGTTCTCTGGGATCCGCACAATCTCTGGTTTCAATGCTGGGCAAGCTGAGTATATTTGTTCGGATGCTCTGGAGTTTAAAGTCTGCCTACATCCTGTTCCACCATCGGCCGGTCTTCTCCACTTAGTGGGGAGCTTGTGCAGGGGTAACAGCACATGGTCGGCAAGGGTTCCTGCTCCAAGAGGACAAATCGAGACATGACACGCTTTCTCAAGTCCTGCCGCACGCGCGTGTCTATTACTGGAAGCGAGGCATTCCGTGCGATAGTATTCATCTACATGCTTCCCCGGCGTTAGCACCCCGTTCACCCCGGGACATAAACCCAGAACAATGCCTCTTCCAGTCCCCCAAGCAAGCCGTTTCATGCACCCCACGCATAAAGGAGGCGGCTGACCTCCCCAGATCTCCAGATGTCATCAGGAATCTGGAACAAAGAGCCTTGTACAAGTTCTAAAGGAAGCTGTCTGAGCGATAGACATCAGTTATGATCATGCTCCTGACCGCCAGAATGGCCAACTTGATTCACGATGCAATAGACTATCCCAACTTGGTCAATGAAACATGAGCTGCCAATGCGATCTGTCGTGTCGCGCAACCCAAGCTGATTTGGTATCTGGTATCTACCGGATACACAAGATCGATGTCTTGTGGAGCAGGCCCCCACGTCAGTGGCTGACCCACGTTTCAACCAGGTACTGAACAGGCGCTGCCCACCCCAATGCCAACGACTGACGTATCAGCGAATATCGACCAAAATGGACGCAAAGTCATCAATTCATGTTCTACAGAATGGCAGTGCCTAGTAAGCCTCAGGCTTATCTCACCCAGCCTTCTCAATACTATTTGAACCTTCCGAGCTCCGTGGGAAACTTTGAGGGCAAGGTACCTGCGCACTACGTACCGGATGCTCTTGCCATGGGTGATGACAAAGATAACGTCACCTCGGCGATGAAGGATGCTCATGGTACCTTGCCCCCACGTCGGGCTGGTGACGGATTTCAAATGAGCGGCACAGGACCCTTCCCCGACAACAAAGCCATCGCGAAATCGTAAACAGGTAAGGACTCGGTGAGGACGAAGGCAGTGTTTCATTCGGCTACGTTTGCTGTGTCGATCTGGCTTGAGAACAATCCCTCGTTATCTCCGGAAAGATTGGCAACCGGGCTTGTCAACTCCGTATCAAAACTCGCGTCTCGTCTTTACAGCAGTTCGATTTTTATTTGCCTTACCACTCGAATCTAATGAGACATGTGCCTTGAGCTTCAATCCCAGATAGACCATATCGGCACTCTGAGCCAGGTACTCGAGGTTTGAGGGTAGTAAAATATCCCATGACTATCTATCCTCGAACCTGGCAAAGCAAGAATGAAGATTATTTGGAGCATAAGATACTGAATCGGGTCGGACCGGGTGTGGGGATTACCCCAAGTGGGACGAAGACGCGGCCTCGAGACGAAACAAACTAAACGATACAGTATGTGCTGTGGTTGTACACCACGTGGGTAGCCTATAGCTGGGCTTGTGATTCTATTCATAAAAACGTACGATAGTATCGTCGCCCTGTTCGTGATACATAGTGTCCAAATAATATGGATGCCGTTCTGCTTCGCCATCCTCTCGTTTAGTTGCACTGGATCGTACAGCCGCGTGGCCCAGTAAGCTCCTGACGAGCTGCAAGAGAGTCTCTGACGTCTGTTTCACCCGCAAAATTAATAGTTGGTTGGTTCATGGTCAGGATCCACACTGTTATTGATATGTGAGGAGATTCTCGAAGATATGGATTTGTATCACTCATTGCTTCTGGATTTGCTATGGCCGAAACGGTTTCAAACATCGTACCTGGATCACCCAGCCTTACTGTAAACATAACCCAAACACGCCTGACAATTGCTCTGGAACCTTTAGAGGCTAAGCCCTTGGCACGGGTGATCCAATGAGAACCAACACATTGATGCGCCAACCAGTCCTTATCATGAGGAAATACAGGTGTTGAGCACGTCAATCTTGCAGACTCGCGACTTGCACGTTCGTTCGGTCTTGCATCCGACTCGTTTGCGGTAAACAGACTTTTGCTCGACTCCTCCAGCTCATGTAACCAACCTATCGCAAAAGCAGACTCTAGAGAGAATAATCCTGTCGGCGCAGCACTATCTTGTGTCGCAGAGCACCTCTCGCATCATTTTCATAGTATTCTTGCCGATGAGCTCCAGATCTTCCGATCCGGCAGAACTTGTAGTACCATACCGGCGGACTAGAATGTCCGCATTGGTAGCGCGGCGCTCACTATCTGCTGAAAAGTAGGGGAAATCCTAGCTGGATACTCCGCAAAGAGAGTTGCATTGCGGAGAAGTATCAGCAGCGAAACCTTCTTCTGGCGAATCGCGCTGGTATCGGGTACGACGCCGACCAGTTGTGTGGATAAATCAGACAACTCAACGTTCTGGAAGCAACTCTGCTGGAGCGAGCCTCACAGAGCGTTGTCCTTCGTACCAGTATCTCTCGCTTGGCTTGGTGCTTCCTTTCCGGAATCTACCGGCACACTAAACCAGCTCCACGCCTTACCACACCCATCTCGGTCGGCCGGCTGCCCGCTTCTCCACCCAGCGGTTCGGTGTCTCTCCGCTGGCTGCAAGGGACGGCCCGCCGTTACTTTAGCTCCACAGCCACGAACAAGGACACTACGGTACAGTGCCGATATCTTCTCAGCAACTTCCCCCCCACACACAAGAGGGTGTGCAAAAGAATGCTCGGAAACGATGTGTGGAAACTTGCGAAAACAAACTTTGGCCTGCGTTTGCTGGCTCATGACCGCCTTTCCAGCAGGGCTTTGGAAGAGCATATTCGATGCGACCATGGATCATGCTTGGACCTCTGAGTCACGTGGCACCGGGTTGGCCACTGGCTGGTCTAGCGATCTCGGCATTTCAGAGCTGACAGGCTGACTGCATGTGCTTGCAACCTGTCAGCTTGTTTGGAAACTTGGAGCCCGAAGTGTTCGCATTTGCAACAACCAGCAGACTTGGACAGATTAGACGTTCCAGTGGGGATATTTCGGTACCGGTACCGTACATATCTGTACAGCAAAACCAGCCAGTCGGAGCAAACGTGGCGCGGTGTTGACGATGCGAGCGAATCATCATTGAATACAGCAGGGGGGGGGGGGAAGAGAAAAAATGACATGCATAAAAGGAGCTGCATCCATGTTGCGTGCTCTCCTTGCCACAGCCACTCGATCCGGTCACACGGCACGTCGCTTCGCATGATTCGCGCCTTTTGGTTCTTCAATTTTTTCTGCCAACACCACTTCGTTTCCCAAGAGGGAGGGAGAGAGAGAAGAAAATTTTCTACCAACCCTCTCGGCTTGGATGACAGCATCGATACTCGTACAGTATACACTCCTTTGAGTCACGCATGCCTGTTTGCGAGATTGGAAGGGCATAGGAGATAAGAGTCATTGTCGCGTTAGGTTGCTATCTTCGGTGGCCTCCTTCCTATCATTCGGTGGTGTTCCTTATCTTCATTGTTGTTTGCGATGCGGGAATCTAATAGCGCACACCTCCTTTGTCTCGTTCGCCAGGTCATGGCCAGGCCCAATGCTAGCGGTATCTACGCTGTTGGCCATTGCCCAAGACTATCTTTGGGAGACGTGCCTGGGAAATGGTGGGTAGGATTCCCCGCTCTGCTGCTTCGATAACTAATATTTAGGCATGGCGGTGCTACGATGACTGCCATGATAACGATGGTGGTATTCCTTCGTTGGCGCATGGCGCTGCAAAGATGTCTCAGTCAAGTAATAGATGCGCTATGCTTGCATGGATTTCAGATCAGGTAGTTCAGGATCTGCTGCTCTATCAGTTCTAGACTGAGAGATTTTTACTGTCTGTCTTCTTGCTTGACTACCTACCATCGATATCTCCTCTCCCCGCCTCCTCCCAAGATCTTCCCCCGCTCGCAAGCCCCAATCCTGAGATACTTACCTGCCAGTATCACGACTTCGATATTACGTTTCAGATCGCCTAAGACTTGACGGCCTGGTCAAGGGCTCCGATTCTCGGCTTAATAGTTGGGGAAAACAGGTCATTTCTTGAGTTTGTGTTACCCTTTATCGCGGGTGTGCGTGACCTTGAGCGGCCAATGAAGCTCCAGGGCGACGTGAGACGTCCCTCCTCCATTTATCGGGATTTTCTTCGGCAGTTAGCGACAGCTCAGACCATAATGAAACATGAAGTATGGCAGTTTGTCATTGCTGACACTGCTGGTTTTGTCTCACGTCGAAAAACTAGGAAGGTTGGAACTTCCTAGAAAGGCACATAGGAGCGTGCCGACAATAGGAGCGCCCTATGGGGCAACTTTCGTGACACCCACGTGCTTCAGAGCTACTCAAGTTCACGCGCTGGCCTGTATTCCTCATATGGAGGCCAGTCATTCGGGTGATACAATTTGATCTCACTTTGAGGCCGAAAAATCCCGAGGGCGGGCGCCTGCCCTGGGGTATCACGGGCTGACCTAGTTTTCAGACTTGACTTGCTGGTTGGATGGGTCTAAGAGAAGCCAAGTTTTCTTATTTGTGATCCTCTATACAGGTGACTCTAGTTTCTCCAAAGTCGCACGGCCTTGTCTTTCCCCCCGCTGCCGACCCGGGACCCGTCGGGTGCCCAATCTACGGCGTAGACTTCATCCTGATGACCGGGCAGGTCAACGGATAACTTGAATGTCCGCATATCCCAAACCTAATGGGAACAATGTGTAAGTCAACAATTGACAAAAGATTCCGGAGCTGAAGCGGCTCTGGGGGTGCCTGTTCGGGCTGGCTTACTTTGAGTGTTGTGTCTTTTGATGCCGTCACGAGCAAGCGGCTGTCGGCCGAAAAGGCACACTGGTAGACTGGCGCAACGTGACCACGGAGGGAATTTAGGAATTTGCCATCACTACGCGGATGATTGTTTAGCTCTTGTAATAGTCACGATATGGTAGGATTGTGGTTTCCCCTTACCGAGACCATATTTTGGTGTGATTATCCCAACCCGCGCTCGCTATCAGTTGTCCATTGGGGCTGAAACTGACATGATTCACCTGTTTTTGATGCCCCAGCAGCCTGGCTAGAGGTTTCGTGTTCTCCGCCGGCTCCCACAAGTACATGGTAAAGTCGTCGCTCGCAGATACGAGACGCTCGACTATCTGCCCCTTTTGTTTTGCAGTTTTTTCAAATCGGTCCTTTGCTTTGGCCCGCTGATCTGCCACACTGCTGGGAACGTCTTTGGTGTGATCGAAATAGGCTGTTCTCAAGACATGGCCAGTAGATAAGGCAAGATGGTTTATCCAGTGAGCGTGGGCACTTAGTGTATGTCGTAGCGTGCCTTGGGCCGCATTCCAGACCTTGATCGTCTTGTCATGGCTCCCAGTGTAGATGAGCCCGTTGCCGCCCCATAGGATGCAGGTGACATTGCTTTTATGCCCGCTGAGAACATGTTCAATGGTGCCGGAGTTCACGATCCAGATCCGTGCCGTGCCGTCTTTGCTCGCGCTGGCCAGCCGCGGAGTGTCATCCCGCCATTGATGGAACGGCTCCCATGCTATACTTGTGACCCATCTGGTGTGGCCCGTGAGAGGCTTCCCCAACGGTGTTCCCGTGTCGGGATCCCATATGCGCACCGACTTGTCCATACTCCCTGTTGCCACTTTGGAGCCGTCCGGCGCCCATGACACGGCGAGCACCCAGCTGCTGTGTCCGCTCAGAGTCCACTTGGGCGTGCCTGTATCCGTATCCCATATCCGCGCCGTAGAGTCGCCCGAGCCGGTCGCCAGTCTCCCGCTCGTCTTGGGAGAGAACTGAGCACACAATATGGCCTCGCCATGCCCCGGAATCTTATGCGACTGCCGCGTGACGGCTTGCACCTTGAACACGGCCTGGGGTTCCGCGGCCAGCGTGATAGTGGTCTCGAACGGATTCGGAACGCCATGTTTCCGCAGCACCTCGAGGAATTCCACCGGCGACGGATACGAATCGATGACGATGTCTTCCCCGGCGTCCGAGCCGGGCACGACGATGCGGAAGCGGTAGGGGGTGAAAACCTCGCGGTCGCGGCCTAGCAGCGTGTTGAGGAGGAGCGAGACATTCTTCTCGCTGGCGTCGGCAAGCGGGATCTCGATCACGTCGGCCAGCTGGTTCGCGTCGCCGTCGACAAAGCGCGCTTTGAAGGAGCCCGTGGCGATGGCGGCGGGGGTTACGTCCGCTTGGGTTTGGGTTTTCTCGCGGGCTTCGCGGCGTTGCCGTTTGGAGGGGGGTGGGGCTATCGTTGCCATTTTGGGCTCTTGTCTGTGCTGATAGCCGTCGACTAAATCACTGTCTTGTGATCTATACGCACCGCGGCTTTGATGTTGGCGATTTTTTCGTGGTTGAGCGCAGGAATTCCTTGTTGGTTTTCACATGTTCGGCTTTACTTGGAGGGGCGATAAGAAAACCCCGATAAGACTTTTTGCTATCGACAAAACGTTAGTTGCCGTAAATGGACGAATTCTTCAACGCAACCTTGTTTCAATTGCGAGGAGCGGAATTACGCCGGAATTAAGGAGCAAAATGAAATTCCTCTTGCTTTGGGGCGTGGCTGCCAACTTGAATGAAACATGGTCTCGGGCACTGTGTGCATGTTGGAGTGGGATATACTTTGGCTCAACTTTATCTGTCACAGGTCTAGGCCGTGATATCTTCCTTCGTTTCTGATTTAGATTTCAGTTGAGCCATTCATTCTAATTGACTATCCTATGTTGATCACCAACCCTGAGCTAACTGGTCGACGTACAGTACTGGTAACACGGCCTAGCCATACGAGTAGCAGACCCCGGAGTATTGTGCAAATATTATTCATGTCATTCGGATCCACAGTAATTGACAAACTAGTAGCAGATGGTTCCATCGCAGTTTTCTCTGTCAAGTATCGTTACTCATACTGCCCACTTGTGAAATGTTCCCCAACAATCCTATGCTCCCTCCTCAGAGACCATTCCACCGGTATGCCACTCCCTCAGAACCCCGAGGTCCAAATTCCAGAACTTCTAGGGGTAGATCAGGGACCCCGTTTTCATCAGTTTCCATAAACAGGCCTCAATCTACCGTGAGCCAGCGATCGTCAAGTCTCTTTGTGCGAAGTCGACCAGCAGCGGGCCGGAATCGCTCCGTGGCGACTCCAAGCCGGCCCCCAAGGACTCCGGCTCGCTCTGTAGCAAGTTCTTCATATTCATTGAGCCGCCGCACTAGTGCCAGTACTACCTCGGGCCGGAAATCGAGGGCCACGTCTTCCATCTGGGGAACCGTGGACCATGAAGTGTTTTGTGCCGTCAATGAAGGCCGCGGCGTCACGCCTACCATCGGGCTCGCTTTCGTGAATGTTACGACGAACGAGGTCGTGCTGAGCCAGATATGTGACACCCAGTTCTGCGTGAAGACTGTGCATAAGATCCGCATGTACGACCCCTCTGTGATTCTCTTCGTCAACACGGCCTTTCCTCCCAACAACAAGAGCAATCTCCTTTCCATTCTCCAGGAGGAAGTCGAAGATGCAAACATTATGCCCCTGGACCGGAAGTACTGGAACGAAGGTCAAGGTTTGGAACTTATCCAGGAGCTCGTTTTCCGTGATGATCTCGAGGCTATTCAGGTCGCAATCCAGGGAAATTTCTACGCCACGTGCTGCTTTGCAGCGGTAAGTACTGTATCAGTGACACCTGGTTCGTGATCTTAACGTGTATAGGCTATCCAATACATGCAGAGCAGCTGCCAGTTGACCATCATGTCCCACTCACTTCGGCTGAGATACGAGCCTGCTGAGGATACCATGATGATTGACATCTCGACGATCCAGTCTCTGGAGCTGATCCAGAACTTGCACAATACCAGATCAAAAGATTGCTTAATCGGGGTTTTGAATCAGACTTTGACACCGATGGGATACAGGATGATGAGAAGCAACATTCTGCAGCCATCCACGCAGATGGATGCCACCTTGATGCCCCGCTATGATGCTCTCGATGAACTGACGGTCAAGGAGGACATGTTTTTTGAAGTCCGCAAAAGTATGGAGTGGACTCAGGACTGAATGACTGCTGGATACTAAGCCGTTTGCAGCTGTTGGTCCTTTCACCGACGCAGAGCGACTTCTTTCAAAGGTATGTAAATTGGCCGTGTTCGTTCCTGCCAAGCTGTTGAACTGACTCTGGTAGCTTGCCATCGTTTCCGAATCCTCTTCGATCTATGACATGGAGCAAGCGATCAACAATGTCCTGCTGATCAAATCATTCCTCCGAGCCGTTCCCCCTATCTATGAAGCTCTCGGTAACGCTCGGGCTGAATTGCTCGTCAAGATCCGCGATGCGTGCCGGCCTGAACTAATTCAACCTGTGGTAGAACTCACTGACGAAGTTATGAATGAAGACTCGGCTTACGCCAAGTCGCCGTTGGAGCTGAGAAACCAACGCGTCTACACTGTCAAGGTAAGGACGGATCCGCAGAAACGAGTTAGATATTGACGTTCTCCAGTCCAACATGTGCGGAATGCTCGACGTAGCTCGCCAGAAGTACAAGGAAAGCACCGAGGACATTGGTCAGCACTGGGATCAACTCAAAGGTTCGATAGTGTCATCTTTTGGTGTAAGAGTCTTGCTGGCTGACACATGATAGAGGAACATGGACTCGAGATTGATCTCAGATACGAAGCCAAACGTGCTTATTACTTCAAAATCAAAGAATGCGACCTGGAGGGCCGGGATATGCCCGATGTTCTGATCAACAGAATCTGTAAAAATGGCGCTGTGGAATGTACGACGCTGGAGCTGGTCAAACTGAACAATAGAATCAGAGATTCGACAAGTGAAGCGGTGATGCTAAGCGATGGTATCATTCGAAACCTGCTGGATGCTATCCGTGGCCATATCGCCACTCTGTTTCGCGTCTGCGAGGGTGTGGCTTTGCTAGACATGCTTGCCGCTTTTGGCTACGCGACTACGTCCCGGAATTATGTGCGGCCCCAGCTGGGCGATACTCTCGCCTTGCAGGCCGCTCGCCATCCGATCATTGAGATGGTATGTTACGAGGACATGGTGATAATAGATCAGAAGCCGGACTTACACAAGCATCTCAGATTCCAAGAAAGACATTCGTGCCCAACGACGTCTACGCCCAGGAGCAGCACCGATTCCAAATTGTTACGGGATGCAACATGAGCGGAAAAAGCACGTACATCCGGATGATTGCTCTGTTGCAGGTGATGGCTCAGATCGGCTGCTTTGTTCCTGCTGAGTCGGCCTCATTCCCAGTCATTCATCAGCTCTTCGTGAGACTGTCGACAGATGACAGCACGGATGCGAACATGTCTACTTTCTCTGTTGAAATGAGAGAGATGTCATTCATCCTAAGAAATGTTGACCGGAAAAGTCTGGTGGTTGTCGATGAGCTGGGCCGCGGTACGAGCACACGTGATGGGCTGGCCATTGCTCTGGCGATGTCGGAGGCGCTCATCCAGAGCAATGGCCTCGTGTGGTTCGTCACTCATTTCCACGAGTTGGGTAAGTGAAAGGACTTCCGTTTATGCTTAAGAGTCTACCTCATCTCACATATTGACGCATACCACAGCCAAGATCCTGGGATCCCGCTTAGGAGTCCTAAACCTGCACCTACAAACCCAAATCTCCCAGGCCTCGGACAGCGACGCTCTCTGCATGACCATGCTCTACAAGATCAGCAACGGCCCCCTGGAAGAAACGCAGTACGGCCTGAATCTGGCACGGGTCATCGGGTTCCCCGAGCGGTTTCTCCAAGTGGCCGAGGGCGTGTCGCTGGCGCTCAAGAAGCAGATCGAGCAGAGGAAGCAGGATTCACAGGCGCGGAAGGTGGCGCTGAGGCGGAAACTGATCATGAATTTGTACGAGATGCTCCAGAATCTGAGGAATTCGGATTTGGACGACGAGGCGCTGGGGAGCTATATGAGGCGCTTGCAGGATGAGTTTGTGGATCGCATGGATGCGCTGAGTCGGGGTGATGAGGGGAGGGGGGAGGAAGTGGAAGTGGAAGTGGAACGGGATGGGGTGGTGGTGGAGGAGGAGGAGGAGGAGGAGGATGATGATGATGAAGTTGATGGTGTGCAGATGGTTTGAAAGCGGATTCTTTTGTGAGATATCGGTGGCGTGAGAAGAGCCTTCAATCTAAAAGTTTGGCCAGCGCGCTTTCCTTGGGGGTTCAAGCGCCCTGTTCACTGATGTTATGTGGGGTGCGTAGGGGAAGAAACTGCCTCACGGCGAACAGTACAATTTCGTCGAGAAAATCCTTTCCTTGTTTTGGTTTCCTTGGGGCCGTACTCTGGGATATATATGTGCACACAATGGGATAGAATATAAACAGAACACAACATCCCCAACCCCCGCCCTTCCTCACAACTGCTCCACACACTCCACCAACCACTCTAACTCCCTATCTCCTTCCCCACCCTCCCCCTTCAAGACCCGCTCCAACACCCTCGCCGCCCCCCCAACCCTCCTCACGCCCACCACCTCCTCTAGCTCCCGACTCTTGCGCGCCGCCACCTCGACCACAGCCCTCGGCAGCCTGGCCAACCGGGCCACATTGAGCCCGTAGGACCGGTGCGCCACGCCGTCGACGACCTCGTACAGAAACGTAATCTCCTCCTCCGCCTCCGCCTCCGCCTCCGCCTCCGCCTCCGCCTCCGCATCGTGCGGCTCCTCCTTCTTCTTCTTCTTCTTCTTGCTGGCCTCGAAACTCATGTGCACATTCCTGACCCACCCGGCCCCCTCGGACGCAGAGGCGCCGTCGGCCCACCGCGCCAGGCTCTGGTAGTGGGTGACGAAGAGCAGCAGGCCCTTGCGCTCGCGGACGACGTAGTCGAGGACGGCGGCGGCGATGGCGGCGCCGTCGTGGGTGCTGGTGCCGCGGCCGAGCTCGTCGAGCACGACGAGGCTGCGCGGGGTGGCGGCGCGCAGCAGGGCGGCGGTCTCGGACACCTCGACCATGAAGGTGCTCTCGCCCTGGAACAGGTTGTCGCGGGCGCCCATGCGCGTGTGGATGGCGTCGTGCGGCGTGAGCTGCATGCAGGCGGCGGGGACATAGGAGCCGATCTGGGCGAGGAGGACGAGGAGGGCGACGGCGCGCACGTACGACGACTTGCCGCCCATGTTGGGCCCCGTGATGAGGTTCGCCTGGGGCCCCGTGGCGGACGCCGCGGAGAGCGTGGTGCAGAAGGGGATGTAGGCGGTGGCGAGGGTGCGCTCGGCGATGGGGTGGCGGCCTTGCTCGATGCGGATGGTGGGGGGGCTGGTGGCGGCGGGGAGGAAGTCCGGTTTGGAGTAGCCGGGCAGAGCGGCGACTTTGGAGAGCGACAAGAGACAGTCGAGGGACGCGACGGCGGAGACGGCGTCGCGGAGCGGCTGGTAGTCGGCCGCGATGGCGGACAGCAAGTCCGTGAAGGCGGCGTCGCAGGCGGCGGCGAGGGCCTCCTTGTGCTGGTCGCGCTCTGCAACCAAGCGGAGGACGACCGGGGTGTGGAAGCGGGACAGCTTCTTGGTGCCGGAGATCTTGGCCCAGGAGGCGGGGACTCGGGCGAGGTCGGCATTGGGCACTTCGATGAGGTACTCGATGCCGGCGACGGTGACGTAGGAGATGGGAGACTTGTTGTTGTTGTTTTTGTTGTTTTTGTTTCCAAGCTTGGCGGCGGCGTCTTGGCGGTGGGCGTCGAGTTCCTGCTCGACGGAGGCGATGCCCAGCTTGTGGTCGGCGATGGCTTCCGTCTCGTGGTCTTCGCGGAAGAAGGCGTACTTGTCGTCCTGGCGGGCAGCTTGGGGGTTGATGCGGTCGAGGTGGGCGATGACGGCGGGCAGGATCTTGGGGATGGCCACGATGGCGCTGCTGGTGGCGGCCATCTGGAAGCCGGTGTCTTCAGCGCTTTTGACGCGGGAGAACTGCGTGGCCAGTTTCTGCAGGGTCTGCAGGACGGACAGCAGCTCGGGCCGCGTGCACTTGCCGTAGTAGATGCGGACGAGGCTGCGCTCGAGGTCGGTCTTGCTGGCGACGGAGAGGAGGTGCTCGAGCTGGTCGACGCGGGGAGCGGACCTGTTCTCCAGGAGCTCCTCGACGGCTTCGACGCGTTCTTGGAGACGGTCTTGGTTGAGGAGTGGTCGGCCGATCCACTTCCGCATCAGACGCTGGCCGAACCTCGTCACGGTCTTGTCGAGAGCCCAGAACAGGCTGCCCTTTTCACCGTGGTCGGTGGCGTTGCGGTAGACTTCCAGACTCTCCAGCGTGGTGCCGTTGATGAGCATGTGGGAGCGCGTGCTGAAGGATTGGAAGTACTTGGTCAGATCAAAGATATGCTCCAGTCCGTATTCGGTCAGATGCTTGATCATGCTGGCCAGACAGATGGTGACGAGGTCGGGCAGTTTGAGGACTTTTTCCAGCAAGGCACTAGCTTGTTGTTCGTTCTCCTGCGTCTTCTCTTCCAGCTTGCCCGAGTAAAAGTGGGTGACGTGCGAGTAGGCCTCGGCCGCGGCGGTCTTGGACTTGGGGATGCGCTCGACGCGGCTGCGGTCGCCGAAGACGTTGGTGCTGCTCCCCGACAGATGGTGCACCAGCTTGTCCGTCGCCTTGGTCAGTTCGCCAACAATGAGGAACTCGCAGGGCGAGATGTGCAGCAGACGCGTCTCGATCTCGCTGCGCATGAAGCCGTCCTCAAAGCTATCGTAGATGATATCGCCCGTGGCCGGCTGCACGGCAATAATGCCCACATCAACCTGCTCATCCGTGCCGGACCCATTGGCCTTGGACTCGGTGATACAGAGGAGATAGCCGCCCGAAGGCGACGGGGTGCCCTCGCCGGGGGTCAGCTCGCCAACCTCATCCACGTAGGTGCCCTTGGTGTAGACATTGGTGAGTTTCCTCACAAAGGGGGCGTTCCGGTTATCGCCGGCTTTCTTCAGGGCCGCCGTCTCGACCTGGCGCACGACGCCGACCTTGTGACCGGCGGCCACCAGACGCTTCGCGTGCACCGGCAGGCGATGGACGGGAATACTAGCCGAGGCGAACCGGTCCAGATGGGCCTCGGAGGCATGCTCATCGTAGCGGAACTTGCCGGGGATGCAGACGATACTGAGCTCCTTGGCGGCGGTGCGGGCGTCCTCGCCAAAGAACTTGAACTTGTAGCCCACCTCGACGATCAGCACCGTGTCCATGTGTTTGCGCTTGATGTCCAGGAACTGCATCTCCATCGGCGTTAGCTTGCCCGTCTTGGCCCCTTTCTTCTTGCCCTTGGCGGCAGCCGGAGCGTCCTCCTCTTCCGCGTCGTCGCCGTCTTCGCCCTCGCCGTTCTCGCCGTTCTCGTCCTCTGCAACTCCAGAATGGTGCCGCGAGAAATGCGCCATGCTGTCCGGCCGACCTAGCTTCTTGACAAACTTGCGATGGAGCTCCTCTTTCCTGCGTCTGGCCGCTTTATCTTCATTTCCATTCTCGTCCCCCTCTTGCGTCGAGCTAAAAACATAGCGTTCCGTGCGCGAGCTGGGCAATTGATCACTACTACCACCACCACCACCACCACCACCATCGGCACTACTCTCAACATCAACAGCCGCATCCGCTCCAGTCGCGTCCGCCTTCGTGCGTTTGCGCAGCCGTATAGGCATGTCGTCTGGCCCCTCCTCCTCCGTATCCTTCTCCAGCGCGCGCTTCTTCGGCCCGTCGTTCGCCCTGCTCTTCCCCTTCTTTTCCTTCAGCGGGGACCCGGGCGTCTTGGGCGAAGTCTTCTCCTCATCCTCTTCCTTTTTCTTCGCGCTGCTCGCGATGCTGCGAGGCGTGAAGAAGCTCGTGAGCGATTGCTGCTTCTTGCCCTGCGACGGGCCCGCCATGGTGGGCTGGTTTGGTGCGATGGCGTTAGCGCTGTGAAGAGAAGGCCTTGACGGTTCGGAATGGAGCAGTTACTGGTGGTAGTGGTGGTCTGCTGGAGAAACTTTTTTTTGGGCCTTGGTGGCGAGCTTCGTCGCGTCTAGCGGGCTGGAAACGCGTTAAGGGGCTCGGCTGGGTACGGAGTAGTACTGTACCGGTTCCGTCCCGGCGCCCGATGCAGGAAGTGCGGGAATCGGATCCGAAGCCTGGGTACCGTGCTGATACGGTGCAGTCGTGGACGTTTTCTTCGGTTGCATGTTTCACTACTGACGCTAACTTAGTTCTTTGGTTGTTTCCAGTCATCTCCGCAACGATAAAAAAAAACATCGTTTCACGAGGACCAGGAGGGGCGGTTTCAACTTAGATTGCGGCCCGCAGGGCTGGCTACACGCTGTACACCGTCAGCAGCAGATAGTGACAGTATGGTAGGTAGGCAGCGGAATTCCCCCAGCATCGTCGGCAAGTACAGTATCGTCATCCATGGGTTTTTTCTTCTAGCGCGCGCGCGCGCGCGCGTGCATCCTACCCCCCTCCTCCCTATCGGAAACCAGCCTGTTCTGTTTGGGTTCCTCTCGTCCACTCGTCCAGCCGCTTCGGTGTTACGACCCGGCGGCTTTGTGCAAGGGGGATGGCGTGCTGGAGTGCGTCCAGGGGGGCCCCGGCTATGCGCAGCAGGGAGGACCGCTGCGGTGGGATGACGGTATTCAGGAACGCGGCGCAGACGTGGTTGACAGTGATTACCCTAGGGATCGGAAAGCGCTGCGACATGCTGGTTTCGATCGTGGAGGGATCCGTGGGGGGGGGGGGAATTTGCTGTATGAGGATGGTCGGCTTGGAGGATGCTATTTCGAGATCGTTCGTCTTGTTCGTGGATAGTTATGCTACTTAAAGATTTCACGATTTCACGATGAAGTTTTCCACTCATGATGCGATACTGGTTTTCTCTCCTATCATCTCGGAAGAGGGGGGTCTCGGCAACCTACATACATGTACGCAACCCCATGGGTGGTGGTGAATCCGCCTAAGCAAGCAGGGACGAGGCGGGCATGCAGTCATTTCGTGACACAGGACACGGTTGAATCCTCCCCCCCCCGGCCGGATCCAAATGACCATTTATTCACTTGCATCATCGTCATTTCGTCTGCTGAGTCTGTGTGTGTGTGTGTGTGTTGGGCGCTTCCCTTTTTCTTATACCTATTCTTTCCCCTTCCCTTTTCTCTTTAGGAATCATGTGCTGGTAGCTGGATTCGCAGCAGCAAACACAGATTACCACCCACGCTCCTTACAGCAATTTTTGCTCGTTTCGTTCATTCCCTCCTTTGCGATCTCCCAATTGCAGTCAGTTTGAGCACCTGGTTGTGCGCTTGAAGCGGGTCCTTTCGAGTACCTATCTGTTCTATACTGTATCGGCACGAGCGAGCGTTTCTAGAGAGTTCCGAGTTCCGCAAGCCAGACCTGTTCCGAAATGGCTTCCTTGGACTTTTTCCAAAAACTCACTTCCTTTCTCTCTACGCTCTTCTTCCTCATCCTCTTCGCCAACCCCACCGCTGCACTCTCCAAATGCAAGTCCCCCTCGGCCAGCAATACCTACCCTAACATCACTGTCCCGTACCCCGTTATCCCGCACCCCGTTGTCCCGCCCTCGTCCTCTTCCTCCGCCTCTAGCATCACCACCACTACTACTGCTGCTACTACCACCACGGGAACAACAACACCCTACCAAAAAGCAACATGGAACTGGTCCACGGCCCCGCTCATCCAGAACAACACGCGCATCACGGAGTTCCTGGCGTTCGCCAAAGCGCAGAACCTCACGGCCATCTACCTGCAAGTCGACGTCAGCATCCCCAACGCGGTCTACCGGTCGTTCGTGCGGCGGTGCGGCGACAGCGGCGTCACGGTCGAGGCGCTCATGGGCAACGTCAAGTGGATCACGGGGGAAGAGGGCGAGGAGCCGAGCTTGGACGAGATGTTGGGGTGGACTGAGTCTTATATGGGGAATGTGACGGACGAGGGGGAGAAGTTGCGGGGTGTGCATCTGGATGTTGAGGTATTTCTAACTCTCAAGACAAGAAAAAGAAGAAGTAGAAGAAAAAGAAAAAAAAAAAAAAGAGAAAAAAAAAAAGAACAAAAAATCCACTAACCAATAGCCTAAACTTCAGCCCTGGGATCTCGACGACTTCTGGTCCTCCAACTCCACCCGCGACGCCCACATGACCTCCTGGCAGACCCTCATCTCGCGCACCTTGGCCTTCGCCCGGTCCAACGACCTCGCTCTCGCCCTCGACCTGCCCTTCTGGGCCTACCAGATTCCCGTCTCCTCCACCTCCACCACCTCCTCCTCTTCTTCCTACCCTGTCGCATCCCCCCCTTCCTCTTCTTCCGACCCCACAACGCTCGACCTCTGGGCCATCCGCACCGTCGACTCCGTCACCTTCATGACGTACCGCGACTCCGCCCCCGCCGTCGCCGACATCGCCCGCCGCGCCCTCGCCGCCGCCCGCGCCCTGCACAGCCCCGTCTGGCTCGCCGTCGAGACCTGCGCCCCCGCGGCCGGCCGCGGCATCCAGCTCGAGACCTTCGCCGGCAAGTCCGGCGCCCAGCTCGGCGCCGCGCTCGAGACCCTGCAGGCGGGCTTTGCCGGCGTCGACGGCTTCGGTGGCTTGGCTGTGCATGAACGCGAGTGTTGGATGGGGCTTGCTTGAGTGTGTGTGTGTGTGTGTGTGTGTGTGAGAGAGAGAGAGAGAGAGAGAGAGAGAGAGAGAGAGAGAGATGGTGGGGATGGTTTCGATTCTTGCATTGTTCTTTAGGGTTCTTGGATTGGGGATGTGGGG
>JAOYMO020418471.1:0-24734 GCA_025802455.2 Iodosphaeria phyllophila | reverse complement strand
ACCCTGGCGCTGTTGATCTGTTGCTGAGACTGTCTCTGCGGATGCGGATGCTCATGCTGGTTCGGATGTTGATGCGTCGGTTGCTGAGGCATCTGCTGTTGCGGATGCATCTGTGGATGCGGATGTGGATGTTGTGCCTGAGCCTGGGCCTGGGCCTGTTGTTGTTGTTGTTGTTGTTGTTGTTGTTGTTGTTGTTGTTGTTGTTGCTGACGCATCTTGGCCGCCATCGCCGCTCTCTGCTGCTGTATATTAATCTGGGCTTTAGTCATCTGACCCTGCTGGTTCTTGCCCGCGGTGGGCCCGGGTCGCATTGGGGCCTGCTTGACCATGGCCGGAGACGATTGTGCCTGAATCCGGGCCACAACGGCCTGGCGAACCGCCTCATTGGTGGTCTTAAGCAACTCGATAACGCGCTCGTCGGCCTGGCAGGTAGCGCCGCTGCGGAAGGAGCGCCAAACCCTGTCCTTCTTGGCCCAAGCATTCTGGAGCACGGTATTGAACTCGTCGTCCGGGTTCTCGTTAGGCCCGCGTTCTTCCCGTTGAATATACCACCAGATCTCGTTGCCGATCATCAGAAGCTTGAGCTGAAGCGACAGTCCGGCTTTGGGAGTGCGGCCGGCCGAAGGTGTGATGTAATGGAGATGGAAGCAGTCGAGGCTCGTATCGGAGATCTCGAGACGGGCTTGGCGGGGGGTGAAGTCTCGCCAGGAGTCTACCAGGCTTTGGAGGGCCTGAAGGGCAGGGAGCGTGTAGGTCATGTACTGCGGAACTTTAGCGAATCCCAGGTCGGAGTTGATGAGGTTGGCGAGATGGTCGAGGATGCGGTTGTGTGGATTATCCTTTTCTAGGGAAAGCTTGATGCGCTCCTTATTAAGGTCCAGCACGGCTTGCCAACGACATGCATCCATGCCGGGCTTCTTCGATTCCGCGCGGTGCCCAAGCGTGTCAGCGTAGGTAAATACCACCTGAGTGAGTGATATAGACTCGCACTGAACGTCGCCATTAGCCTTACGGATCGCGTCGGCACAGTCGACAAGCCGGCTGATGGCCTGAATGCGCTGGCTGAGTTTCTCCAAGACTGATTCGCCGATAGGTACTTCGAAACGGAGAGAAAAGACTCCCATTTCTGGATGAAAGGCGATGTCGTCGTCGACATTCTCCTTGAGAAGGCTGAACTTGTTACGCGCCGCCACTTTAAACCGAGCGTCGATAACGATGATCAAGGGCTCATCGTCGGGAGAAGACGCAGAATTAGAGGCGGTAGAAGGATTCGTGATAGCTTGGGTTGAGGACATGCGGGCATCCCTAAACTGTAGCATGATGGAATCCTGAGCCCACGATGAACCCTGAGCGGCGGCTGATGATGAAGATTGGTGGGTTTTGGCCAGGTCGGAGAGGGACACCAAGATCACGGGGATCTTCATGTTTTCGGGGTTTGGATAATTTGCAGAGACTGGCTTGTGGCGAATATTCTTCTGTTTCAGCGCGCTGATCTCGACGTACTGTGAGATCATGGCCGAGCCGTAGATGGTCATATTGGTGAAGAAATCAGGGTTGATATTAGGGAGAGGAGAGTCGAGTGGCACGGGATTAGCGGTAGCTATTCGCGAGCCCGTAGGTCGATCGGTGCTGGCTTCAAGTTAGTAGGGAGGATAAAAGAAAGCGGGGAGGAGAGGGAGGCGGAGAGGAAAGGGGGGGCGAGGGGGCAAGAAGGCACGAAGGCAAGAAGGCAAGTCATTACTCACAGCTTCACTAGCCACCACCTGTCGCCACTCAAACTCATACTCGTCATCAGATACCATTTCGGAGGCCAGCCTTTTTTCCTGAGCCAAATGCAGTTGATCCGCTCCTTGACGTGCAGAAGGGTCTTGGCGATCTCATCGTTCCGCACATTGACCTGGTCCATGGTCCAACCAGCAAGCCCACTAAAAAGAGCCACCTCCTCCGCAATCCGTCGAAATCTGAACTGCTCCAGGAGTCCAACAATCTCATCGACCGATGTGGTTTTTAGTGAATTCATTCTTTCCACGAATCGCTGCAGTGTGTTCGTCGACAGCGGCGGCGATACCATGAAGGAGCCGGTCAAAGGATTGATCTGGATTTTGATGGTAAGTCTTGCATCTACCTGCATGCTCAATTCAGACTCGCCAGGTGCGGTAGCGGATATTTTGAGATCAAGCGCTGCCTCCCCGGATGCAAAGCGCTTCTTCGTTATTAACTTGGAGTGTATTCCAGAAAGGATATGGGCCACGTGTTGGGCGATGACTCGGTTGAGAAGGTTCTCGGTGTCGATGTTCGCGTCGTCAGGGCTAAGGACAACATCTTTCATTTCTTGACCATCCTTGAACCAGCGCAAGGCCAAATGACTGGTGGCCTTGGGATCCAGTGCGGCCCCGGGCTTGCGGCCACTATGGACGCCCATGATGATCCAGCTCTTGGTCTTACCCGGCGCGGACCGTGTCAGCCAGTATTGTATGGACATGGCACGGTTTAGACGCTCTACCTTAAGGGCATTTACCCAGCGATCGCGTGACAGATTGATGGCTTGCCGTACGAACTCGCTGATCTTATGGGTCAAAACATATTCGTGGAGGAGCTGGTAACAGCCATAGAGACCATCTAGTCCCAGGGCCTCGTTGACGCGAGCCTCCAGAACGGATCTGAGAGCGTCACTCATTTCCGGATAGGCCGGTGAGAAGGTAAAGCGGAAATCCAGGAGCCAGAATTGCTTTTCCATATCCTCGTCAGCAATAGTGAGGTCGACTTCGAATTCGCCGTTGACTTTGAAAGTGACTCGGCCGGATTCGATGATGTATCTTTGAAATTGGTAGGGGGTCCTGTCGTGGTCCTCGAGATTCAAGCGCAAGGATAGCAGAGTGTTGACTTCATCGAGCCATTCGTTCTGCTCCGCAGGCGATAATGCGGGGGGCTCGGTATAGCCAAAGTCGGGCATCCAGGGCGCATTACCCGTGGCCAAGACGTGGAGAGCAGACTTGATATCTGGATTTGGCAAGCGCGCAAAGCTCATCTGGGCTCTGGTATGGGTCAGCCTTGCAAGGGTAGTCTCATATAGATTCATTTGACCCCTTAACCAGACGTTCAGATCGATCAACTTGCTGACTTCGACTGCTCTCTTGCTCCATCTCGTGATAACAAGAGCCTTTACCCATCGATCGTGCATTTCGTGGGCAAACTTCAGCCATGACTCCTTCCTCATCAGATTCTCCGTCGACTGGTCATCCATTTGGTTCCCGACTTGGGCTGCATTTCCGTTGAGGGTGGCGGAGGTAGGTACAGGCAGCTTGGCTACCTCCAAGATCTTGGCCTCCAGGAGATTAAACGATCTCTGAGCAAGTCGCGCGAGGAGCAAACTCAGTGGGATCATATCCGCAGTGACATGTTGAATCTCGTCTGGTAAATCGTTCATTCGCGTCGGCGATACGACGCCTGAACCGGTTGCGCCGCTCATGGTTTCGGTTTTGAATAGAGATAGAGAGAGATAATAGTGCCAGGGTTTTGGTTGTTTTTGTGATTGCTGTGATTGCTGCTACTGCTGCTGCTACTGCTACTACTGCTGCTACTGCTGCCGCTCTTGATTTCGTTGTGGGTGTCGTTGTTGTCAATGTTTTTGGCTGAATTCCTGCCCGTTCGGTGATCGGCTGCGGTCGTTGTAATTGTGATTCTGATTCTGATTCTGGTTCCGGTCCTAGTTGGTTGCTGCAAGCCCACTCTGCTGTACGTCCATCACAACACAGACAGAAGTAGGCCTGCGCAAGTCCAGATCCCCTCAGGTAGTCCCCCTAGTCTCCTTGGGCCACACAGTCTGGGCGCGCAGTGAGTCACCAGTGACGCTGTCCGATGTGCGACACATGCATCCGTCCTTCCTGCTCTCAACCACGACCCGTGCCCAGTGTTAGATCCCGTTCCGGGGAGGCGCCACCACCAGTGCCACGATCGGCCCGCTCTCCCTGTAAAATGGAGAAAGACAATCCTTTGTTTTTCCTCTCCCTCTCTTGCAGTAGATTCGATCCGACGCGACGAGGACAGTCAGGAGTACATTCGACGGGTTGACGGGACCCGGATCGTGAATTCAATCCGATGCGCGCTCGAGTCGAGGCACGACCGCGTTCGACAGGCAGTCAGACGTTTTGCTCCACCCTGCGGCTAGCCTTGCCGAGATTGCAATCTGGAATGTTCGATTTCGATGTCGATGGCGGTGTCGGTGTCGGTGTCGGTGTATGTGCCGATGTCGATGTTGATTCTAATGTCAGTGTGAGTGCTAGGAATGTGCGACGCATCCGATGAGGTGTGGTGCAAAGTGGTTGCGCAAGGTCCTATCTCGCAGTCGCAAAAATTCGTACGATTGAATGCGTGATTGCAACGAACCGCAGTGGCAGAGGCGCAAGGCAAGAAGCTGAGAGGTTGCCCCGTAGTGGCCCTCGCAGTCCTTGTTTGACAGGCAGACGGGTAAACTGCCCCACCGTACGGTGCCGATAGACGCGACGACCAGGATCCTGCAGCTCACACCCCTTCAGAGAGAGCTGTGAGAACTGAATCCAGTGGCAGCCAACTTGGAGCTTTTCGACAGCCTTCTAACCTGAGGTAATTGCGTTGTGAATGCTGATACCTATCACTCAATCATGCCTCAGACTCACAGGGCAATCGGGTCTTGTTCATTGGCAATTTGGTCAACCTGGGGCTGAAAATCACCACCGCAATAGTCACCATAGATGTCACGCGACGATTATCCGGATTGAGTTGCCATGTAACATTCCTAGGCACTGAAGCAGTTGGTGTGGGTGGTGGCAATACTGCAATAATGGAGGTTTGGTTTCAGATACCTTTTTTTTCCCACTTCAATTAACTAAGTTACCAGTAACTTAGGTTTTACCCTACCCCGCCCACAATTCTTTTCGCCAGGCGCTACTGGTACAACACTAGCAGTCATACTCTATATTGTACGGTGCAAGTTGGATTTTAGCTGGATGAAAGCCATAAGGTAGTGAGGGCTTTGTCAACCCGTCAACTGTTTATGATTGTTGAAGGTACTGGTGTTGTAGTGTGAGCATCATCAGCATTCCATGATCCGATTGTACCCTACTGATTGAGTTGACTAGTCAATCAAAAATTGGAGGGCAATGTCGAAATCCAGCAGAATCAAACGACATCTGGCATGCCTTCATTATGCACGTGATTATGCGCTAACTTTACAACATCCGAAAAAAGTGACTGACATTCATTCAACTTTGGAGCAATGGTACGAAACGAACCTCGATCAATTGGATCTCGACGGCTTTCTAGGACCAGGGGTTTGAAACCGGAGAAACAAAGCAGACCCAACTACATACAAAGGCACAACCCTGAGCAGTCATGTCTCAACCCGGCTGGTTCGGGGGTCAGGATACCTGCTCTGGCCTAGATACTCCGCAGCAAAATCCTAAATTGATACCCAACCGTTCGCCGGAGATCGATGGAGCCGCTGTAGATTATATCATCAGTGCCTTGTCACCTGCAAATCAAACACACAACTTACTGTGGTCTATCTATCAGCATTTCGAGGAAACCCGTAAACGAGGGCACCCGTCGTTATCACCACCGGGGACATTGAGTGATGATTCAACCCGGGAGACCCCAAGCATCATGGCTCCAAACAGGACGAACTCCCTACCAGAAAATCGATATTTCCCTGCCGGAATCTGCGGCGGTACTGTTAGAGGTTCAATCGATAAAATTCAAATCCCGTTCTATGCAAGCCTAGAAAGACACCATACTTAGAAGACATCCAGTTTCTGACTTCTTGAATCAAGCCGCTCTTGGGTAGAATCCCTACCTACGATGCCGCGGAGTCGCACTCAGGAGAGGAGGTCTTGTTTCAACAAAGCCCACATATTTGCCCTGTTCAAATTCGTGGGCTTCGTCAAAGATTCCATTAGTACTGAGGCCAACACATGGTGGATTTCAGATGGTTGAGACTGCTGAAGGACATCTTTTAGTACCGGTATCAGGAGCCGGTATTTCAGCCTGACTCTGTCCATCAGTAAACCAGCCCAGTTTCTTTTACCGGAATGCACGATCTGAATAGGCTGCTTGGGTTAGCTCGACATCGGTCTCATCTCCAATGAATTCAGCCAGTGATCTGAACACCTGTTCCGTAGCTACCCTTCCCCTGCCACTGACAACTTCAAGATACCTTCCTTCAATCTTCCCTGCTCCACATCCCAAGATACGGACTGGAGCATAAAGAGAACACTTTGTGTAGTTCTGGATAGAATTTGATTCTCTCAAGAGCTACACTCAGTAGTAATGTCTGCCCACAATCGCTGTCTTTACATGCAGATCTGCGAGGTTAAAATCCTCAACATCTGCTTCTGATCTGCCTCCTTTCACCGACAGGCCGAGATCAGCCGGGACTCCCGGCCCAGGGGCTACGGCATGATGTTGCGCAGGCTCCTGGCCGCTTCCGGTAGCCCGTGCTCGAGAAAAAGAATCCTGGCATTGGTGAGAGTTAACATTACAGTACGAAGGTAGCGGTCAAAAGTAAAGGTTTAAAGGAACTTCCGGCAGCACAGTGCGTATCGAAGTTTGGCGGTACACGCACAATGAGGCTGATTTTTGAGCCCCGCTTAACCCTTGATTGAATATTGAAAACAAAAACATTTACGAAGTAGAATACCTGACAAACTCAAGAAAATAGGCTTTCTCTTGGGCATCATCATCATCATCAATATTATCAAATCTGAACTATTCTTCCACCACTATCCTCTAAGTCTTCCTCGGCATCTTGTTCATCAACTCATAGGGCCCCTAGCTTGTTCTCTTATCATGGAGCGAGTAATTTGTTATGGCTGTTTGTGAGCAACTAAATTGGCCCAAATAGCATCAGTGAATAAGGTTCAAGACCGAGGAAACGTTACAAATGCCGGATCAGGTGCAATGCCTAATGGCCGTTGGTCCTGCTCCGGCTCTGATTGCATCACGTGACATGGGATCATGCCTTCTCAATCCCTACAGCACGTTACTGTGACATCTGGGCACCTTGATATCTGCACTGTACTTGCAAGTATCTTTGGATCCTAACTTTTGACCGCTACCTTCGTATTGATAATTACTCTGTGAAGATCAATATACTATCTGTGCATCTGTCGTATTCAGAAAGCGTCATATCCGCAATGATTGGATGGAGAGAGGCAAGGGAACAAATTGCGTGTTGGTGTAAGCCACTAAGGTTGGCATTATGTCAGCAGCGATCTCCAGCCACCAGCTAAAAGTGCACGTTGCTCCCTCCAGCCACGTGGGATCAGGTTGTCCTCCTGCAAGGCTATTGTGCGAAAGCGGCTCCACCATGAGTGCAGTACGATTCACGGTTGGCAAAGCCTTGACCCCAGCCTCCCTTTTTCTCTCCGCCAACCACACTTCGCTTCGGAGACTGCAGCAAATTGCTGCTCCACATCCAATAATTTGCATCGTGAGTTGTCACTCGAGGATTATAATGGGAATCGTTGATGCCATGCCGGAGCCGTAGCAAGCGCTTGCCAACTGACACCGGTGGCATGCTGGCAGACTTACCGGTAGACACAGCTTGCCGCCAGTCGTAGACGGCCCGCTGGTTACTCGACCAACCGAGTACGGTGTTTTGATTACTCGCGAGCTGTGAGGTCATTGGCGGCCCACCCTAGTCCGCCAACGATATTTCAGCACCAAGGTTACAAGCTACGATGCGAAAAAGGGGGCTGGTCATGGAATATTATCAGGATCGTAAGCCTTGCAGAAGGTGCACCTGTTCCTTGTATGTCTCTAAGTGTACAACACAATACATCAAATGCACAACACGCTTTCGTCATCGTAAATAAGGCTGGCTCACCGAGGCTTGCAAATACTTCCGTAAATATTCGAACTGCTTCTCGATTCTTTCGAAATCTGTCCCACGGCTTTACTTTGCTGCGAACACACGACACACACAGCTTGCCTCATGATGGTATCGAGACGAAAGCATGCAGCTTGGGCAACGGTCCTGCTTTCACGACATGTGCTGTGCCAATCCTATACATCATGCAATCCTAGACAAGCAAGTGAGTCGACTTCGGCAACTGTGATGAAGTATTCGGAGGATTTAACACGCTGACCTTTTTATAGCCTGCCCCGCGGATACTGCATTGGCAATGGCAGTAAACGTCGACTTTACGCAAGGAGCAGTCAATTCGTTTGCCTCATCCGGGAACGTGGCATACGATTCGAATGGCGCCACACTTACGGTTGCACAGTCGGGAGATAACCCGGTTCTCAGCTCCATGTTCTACATCATGTTCGGTCGAGTTGAGGTTTCTCTCAAGCCGGCTCCAGGGGCAGGTATCGTGTCGTCATTTGTGCTACAATCAGGTACGTGCAGTTCCCACAACTCATGATTTTGGGTAGAATCGAACCACTAACGCTGCGATCAAATCTAGATTGCCTGGACGAAATCGATTGGGAATGGCTCGGTGCGGATGATGGCGAAGTGCAGACGAATTATTTTGGAAAAGGACAAACGACCACATACAACAGGGGCCAGTTCAACGACGATCCAGATAACCAAGCGGACTTCAAGACATACACCATCGACTGGACGAGCGACCGGATAGTCTGGGTAGTAGATGGCACGCAGGTTCGATCAATGACCTATGACGAAGCCGACACAGACCAATATCCCCAGACGCCGATGCGAGTCAAGATGGGTCTCTGGTCTGGGGGGGATTCCAGTAACGCCGAGGGAACAGTATCATGGGCGCGTGGTCCGACCGATTACTCGAAAGGTCCCTTCAAGATGAGCGTCAAATCAGTGACTGTGACCGACTACAGCACTGGCAAATCCTATAGCTATAGTGACACCTCGGGAGGTTGGCAATCGATTACATCGGACGGAGGCACTATCAATGGAAACCTTAACAGTGCAGGCTCCTTGACAGTGACAGCCTCGGCTCCCGGTGCCACCGGCAGTTCACCTTCAATCCCTATGTGGAGACCTCCCACCGAGCCCGCCGTCACTGTCGTATCCGGTGCTACGGGTATTCCTTCGGGATGGGTCATGCTGTCGAACGGCAAGATCGTCCCATCGGGTTCCGAGAAGCTGCGTAAGTCGACCATTTTGATGAGTCTGTCACATTCTGTCTTAGAAAACTAACAAAATTCCAGGTACCCCATCAATCGTTCTTCTCGCAAGCCCATTCTTTATTTTCGCAGTTGTGTTTCTATTCAACATCCCGAGAACATGACCCCCACAATCTTGGTGATTTAACAGCGAAGAAACGTTGTTCGCTCGCTCTGCGAACTCAAATGCCCATACTCTTTTACCTGTGCTGAGCCCTGGCGCTGTTTGATTCGATAGAGACATATTTCTAATTTACATAAGAGAAGGAGTGACCGCATATATTGTGGTTTTCTTACGATGGTGATGGTTAAGGAAAAATGATACCACGCTGAATCTTTAAATAGAATACGCAATGATTTGTTTCGGGGTTTGGGGATAGCGGGGTGTTTGGTTCAATTTCCAGCATTGGCGTTCAACGGTAGAGGGTGCATTGGGAGGCGCTTTATTCATTCGCAAATTACGAAGACACGGCAGTCATGATAGATATCTAGAGGAGCTTCATATGGGTAATATATTGTTGGACACATTGAAGATTACATAGATCTGAGCAGTCAGTTGATAATGGTTGAGAAGAAGCAGTACCCTAATATGTTGTGTCCTTGGAAACGAGAGGCAAGTGCACGCTGATACCGTATCGTATGTGAATGTACTATAAATTATAGTTAAAGTGCCATTAATCTTCGATACACAAATTTTGGTGTTCCAAGCCCTGGCTATGTTTGAGGGGACGTTTGCTAGAAATCCTACGAACTTGAGATTAAAGAGATTAAAGGCTAATGCCATTTTCTCAACGAGCAATGTGTCAATTCTTCTAATTGAACCTACTGTGCAGTCATGAGCCCCGAAACGCTCACATTACTCCATTCTCGAAGCTTGTGACCTTGAGCTCGGAGCTCCATGCTACAGTGGGTGCGAAAAACTACTTTGCTAGGAACTTTTGTCCACTCACTTGTACCTTTTGCGCGGCTACTGTAGCTGTTTTGGATGCATGATCTACAGCTTGCTCAAGATGGGGTCCGCTTCCTTGCCGAAAGCCGCATCTAGGCGGCCGTTACCGGCGACCATTGCCTTCAAGGACTTCGTGTCAACGGTCGACTTTTGCATCTTTTATCTCTTAGTTATCTATCTTGAAGAGGTCTTGCGAGAAACACTGCATCGTTTATCATCACTCTAGATTGCCTTTGATATTGCAATTTAATTTTCATCAATTTTGTCAATCCTCACTGACAATATTAACTCAAGGTGGAGCTGCAAGGGCGGATGATCGTGGCTTAGGGGCTTGTGTAGTCATGGCCAGCTCAACCCCTAACGGTATCTTGCGGCGCCGAGCCCGTTTATTCCCTGGCAATCCAGTTTTCAACATACCACGATTGCCCTCTTTTTCTTCAAGATCCTTCTCTGTATCCGCAAAATGCAACCAACCCACCAATGTTGGGGGCATCGGGCTCGCCTCGGAGGATGCTGCCATCGGTCAGCAGACCCGTGAGCCCTTGACCATCGAGGGAATCAAGACTCGGAGGGCAAAAGCCGGAAAGCTGATGGCTCCAACTGCGTCCTATTCTGACAGTGATATGTTCAAGTCTCCGGTGGGAAATCACAAGCGGTTTTTGTTGAATCAATAGTACTGATACTCAGCATAGCAAGCCCACAATCATCCAAAGGCTCGGCGCTGGGATCGTATGTTTTCGTAGCCCCTGTTACGCTTAAATACGATACCGGGTGAGGAAAGCTGACCCCGGAATAGGACTCCTCAGTGCTGAATCCAGCGCACGCAAGCCTTGCGTTTTAAAGGAGGCCGCGAAACATTTGAGGAAGCCTGGTCTTGTGTCGCTGGGCGGCGGCTTGCCATCCGCGGAGAATTTCCCTTTCGAAGCCCTTAGTATGCGGGCGCCCATGCCACCGGATTTTTCGGAACCAACGCGAAGCAAATCTATCGCGGATTTGACAGTTGGCAAGCACGATGTGGTAGAAAAGGATGGTGTTTTCGACCTCAGCATTGGACTGAATTATGGACAGTCCATTGGGTCCGCACAAATGCTGCGTTTTGTGACAGAGCACACAGAGCTTGTGAATCGTCCGCCGTACAGCGACTGGCGGTGCGCACTCACGATCGGTAGTACAGGGAGTCTGGAAGCGGCCTATCGGATGTTTTGCGACAGGAATCGAGGGGATAGTGTGTTGACAGAAGAGTTCAGTTTCAGCACAGCAATGGAGACGGCGGCGCCTCTGGGGTTGAGAGTCTTCGGGATCAAGATGGATGAGCAAGGTCTCCTACCAGAGTGCATGGATGAGATCTTAAGCAAGTGGGATGAAAAAGCGAGAGGCGCGCGGAAGCCAGCCGTCTTGTATACAGTGCCATCGGGACAAAACCCTACAGGTGCAACTCAAGGCGAGCAGAGACGCAGGGATGTATATCGCGTGTGTCAGAAACACGATATTTTTATCATTGAAGACGAGCCTTACTATTTCATCCAGATGCCGCCGTACACCGGCGATGAGGCTTCAGACGCGCTGCTGCCTTCAACGACGACAGAATTCCTCGGCGGTCTAATCCCGACTCTACTTAGTATGGACATAGATGGCCGAGTGATGCGCCACGATTCGTTCAGCAAGGTTGTCGTACCGGGCGCACGTCTTGGATGGGTCACAGGGAGCGAGCAAATAATAGAGCGGTATATCCGACATGCCGAGTGCTGTAGTCAAGGACCCAGCGGATTCAGCCAATTGATTTTGCATAAACTCTTGGATGAGGCCTGGGGGCATGAAGGATATCTGAAGTGGTTGATGAATTTACGTTTCGAATACACGAAGAGAAGGAATTTGATCCTCGCAGCATGCGATCGGTTCCTTCCAAAAGATGTCGTGACGTGGAATCCTCCCGTTGCCGGCATGTTTGTAAGTGGCGTCCATGTTGAAACGAATGATCCCGCCGCCATGGCTCTTCAAGGGGAAATATATTCAATTACTAAACTGTGGTGCAGCTTTGGTTCACGGTGAACCACGCGTTACACCCGGACGCCGCGTGCCGCAGCTTGCTCGAGATTGAAGAAGATATTTTCAGCGCTTGCATTGACAAAGGAGTTTTGATATGTCGTGGCTCTTGGTTCCGGCCGGAGCCTGATGCACCGCTGGAAGCGCTCCATTTCAGGGCTACGTTTGCCTCTGCGTCGAAGGAACAGATGGATACGGCGATTACTAGGTTTGGGGATGCTATCAGGGATAGTTTTCAGATGGCAGGCTGAAGGTTGGGACGCAGCATCAGGACTCAGCATGGGGAAGTGGCTGGGGTGGATGACACAGCATGCACAGCTTGTGCTATTCCCTGCAGAGAGAACTGAACTGAGGTGGGCTCGTGTCAGGAATCTATGTTGGTTTTCATTGTCGATTTAATGCCCAGGACAACATGATGATATCCAGATCTAACCTATGCTCGTAATATAACTGCACTGCCAACGGGAGGTATCATAGATGTGAGAGTAACGATCTGCTCCTTGTAGGCCACTGGACAGTATCACAGCATTATGGTCGGATTAGAAGTGCACGGACTGTTCCATGTGGTCAGATAGAACCGAACAGCCAGATTGTGAAATGCTGCCACCGGTTTTTCTGTAACCAATCCATCATGAGCATTCTCGGCTCTTACTTGGCATACTTGTGAAATTGCTCCTGGACTAGATCACAATCTGCCGCGTTTTTTTAGGTTTCCTTCTGTCACCCCCACGAGCATTTCTCGAACCTGCTGCCATCTCGGATTTCGCCTTGCTGGCCAAGAACTCGTTGTGAAAGAGACAGAGACATGGCGGACCGTGTTGGGAGTACAATATCGCCAGCGGACCAGTCATATCGTTCTGATAGGATACTATTCACCCATTGGACGTTACTTTTATCCAATGCATCGGCGCCATGACCCCTGATGCAGATTAGTCTCCGGTACTCTAGCGTATCTCTACCGTCGTATGCGCGCCTCGGTCCGTGACGTTCGGTTGCACTTTGCACGCAATTGTGCAGCATAAAAAAGCTTGAATCCCTGCAGTTTGACAGATTCCACAGCCCTCAGCGGTCCGCAACCTCGGGAGGTCTGACCCTTGAAGCGGGAGAAGGTTTTATGTCCGCGAATCCCTGGCTTTCATGTGTCACCTCATACGGGCAGACAACTACGGATGGCGCCAGGAACCGCTTGGTGATGGTGGCTTAGAGTTGAAATTTGGAGATGTGGTACTGTTGAGCCACCCACAGAAAAATATATGGGGCATTCGACCCTCCTGTGTGAATCTCCTGGAAGCCAGTCATGGTCTGGCTCAAGTTATGCATTGGGTGGCTGATCTGAGGGAGGCACTAACTACTATGGGATATTTATGTACCAATTTAGATATGAACCATACTGGTAGAGTACATTCAGCTCTATTGAAACATGCAGTGATGAATTCCTTGCAATTTTTTATCTCTCGCCAAACGTTTCTTTTTGTCCCTGTCACATACCGGTACCCAATCTATTCGTAGGAGGCATGTAGACAGCACAAGTTCATCCGGTGTTTAAGATAACCTCGAATCTTGAACCTTTCATGCAGATCCTACCGAGGACTCAATTCGGCGCTACCAGTACTCAGTGACAAATCCTTGGTCGCCACTGTATTAACATGATGGGCGCTAAGTTTGTGTTTCAGAAATCTAGGCCTCCTTGCCTAGAGTCACGGCATGCCCGTCTCGAGACAGTTTCCAAGAATGTAGATGATTGCAATCAACGATGTATTATGCTCACACGAAGCTAATCACGCGAGACCTGCCAATAGCATTGATCTAACTGGCAGGTTTTAACGTCTCGTTCGTCGTCCAATTTCTTGTAGGGCGAATCCTAGATAGGGAGGCTTTCACGATACGGTACGCTACGACGCCTATAGAAACGCCATACATTGCACGAAACACCGTGCCCTGCAGGGTGATAATGTACTGCTTAGCGGGTTAAAGACCCGACCGTTGGTGTCCTGCCCATACGTTAAGCATTCTTCCAGATCCCGCTTTCTAATGCTACAGTGGTGCGGACGAAAAACCTGTTTCACCAAATTAAACTGGTGGGTGCAACAAGATGTGGTGTGCTAAAATATAGCCCATGCCTCCATCATCACCTTTCAATTTTGATGATCTCTCTCTTTTGGTGCGACCAACCAATACAGTAGTCGTTCTTTAACTTCTTTTCATCCGCTATATTTTCTTATGCTTATTTCTTTCCGGGATTCGTAAGATCACACGTTGTGTACAGGTACACTAAGAAAATCCCATGTACATGATTCCTCTACCGTTCCTGGTTCGATGAAAATGACTATGCAGGGGGTACCAGTAGACGTGTCTTAGGTTTTACCTATAAGAGAATCGCCCCAACTATCGTCCACTCCTTCGAGATTTCCCATTCTCGCCCTTCCTTCATCTAACCTCAAGACTCGGAATTTTTTGTCGGCTGGAATTCGACAAACATTTTCCTTCCTGTCACTCCTTCATTTTCAGTTCACCATTTCTCGTAGCAGCCTACGATCTAGGCTACTGCATTCCCTTCCTTTTATTTCCTTTTAGCGTACTGTCACTCCTTTAGTAGCCATCATGGCTTTTCTCTTCCACACATCAACCGCCTTGGTAGCGGCGTTTTCCCTTCTCCAGAGCGGCATCGTGTCCGCAGCACCATTTCCTCCGATCTCGGCGCCATTCCGACCTATTCCACCGCCGTATCGGTCGGCTTTGGGACTTACGAATAGCAGCGCACCCTCGAATGGCTCTGGTTATGGCTTTCCCGCCTTTGGATCCGGCAAAACGCAGATGGCAGGCGTAAACATTGCCGGGTTTGAATTTGGTTGCGATACAACTGGGACTTGTTCATCGCTTGAGAACGCTTTACCGCCCACTAGTGAAGGGCAAAATAACGGCACTGCGCAGATGGCACACTTTGTGACTAATGATCACATGAATGTCTTCAGGCTCCCTGTCAGCTGGCAGTACCTGACAAACAATGCATTGGGAGGCAATCTGGATGCGACGAATATGGCGAACTACGATAGTCTGATGCAGGGCTGTCTGGCAACGGGTGCTAGCTGTATTCTCGATATCCACAATTATGCGCGCGTGAACAACCAGATCATTGGCCAGGGCGGCCCAACAAACGACGACTTTAACGCGCTCTGGGGTGCTTTGGCGAAAAAATATGCTAAGAACGACAAAGTCATATTTGGGATCATGAACGAGCCACATAACCTCAACTCTCTCGCAGCATGGGCGGGCACAGTGCAGGGCGCCGTCAAGGCGATTCGCGCGGCCGGCGCTACGACTCAGATAATTACGCTGCCGGGGACGAATTTCGCATCGGCTGCCAGCTTTATATCTTCAGGTAGCGCAGCTGCTCTGTCAAATATAACGGATCCTGCAGGAGGCACGAGCAAGCTGATCTTTGATGTGCATCAATATCTCGACAGCGACAAATCAGGAACACATGCCGAGTGCGCCACAGGCCCAGAACAACTTCAGGCATCCTTCGCACCTTTGGCATCTTGGCTGAGGCAGAATAAGAGAGTGGCATTTTTAACGTATGTCGATGAGCACCACTTGTCTTTGCCTCCTTTTCACTGTCTCACTTCCTTCGTTATCCTGATGCAACCTTCCCTCCACCTACGTTTTCGCTTGTTTTTTCGTTTACATTATCACGGCTAAAGATCTGACCTAAATTCAACAGTGAGACTGGAGGTGGCGACACGGCCAGCTGCTTTATGAATGTCTGTGCTCTGGCTGCAATTCTGAACTCCAACGCGGATGCATTCTTGGGCTACGTGGCCTGGTCAGGTGGCTCCTTCGATCCTTCATACGTACTTTCAGTGGCCCCTAAATTGAATGCTGGTGATTCTTTTACGGACACGGCTCTGATGAGCAAATGCTTTGCTCGGTGAAGCAGTTCAATTCGGTTTGTCCGGGAACATAGAGTTTTGAGGCAATTTTCGACAGTCATTTCCTGAGTGACAGCTTGAAGCTTATCTCAGGGGTAGCTTTTCAGGGGGGTTAGCTACAAACTCTCTCATGCGGGACTACCAGAGATACATAGTAACAATACGGATGGCCACTATCGACAACGTGAGCCCGGATAGATGTTCAAGTTGTTTATTAGATTCTGGCCGAATAGAAAGGACCTCGGATAGTATCCATATGAACGATGACATATTTACAAGATAAAATCATGCCCATTAGCGACATTTCGAATCATGGCATCCTCGACCTTGATTATTGTGCTTGGTCGCCTTCTCATCACACTGATTGATCACGCTAGCGAAGTTCGGTAGTCTGTTCGTCCTTGCTAGAAGTATCAAATCTTCCTTCTTGGTCAACATGGCCTCACGTATATGTGTAACAAAGTACAGCATATTGGTATTGCTCAAGTGAGTATAGCTGGGTAATTACTACAGCGAGACATAGTGTTTCTCTACTGGGCATTTGTCCCTGGGGAAAACATATGAGGCAGTCTATGATCACAATGCCCATCGAATTCGAACTGCTGCCAACCTAACAGGTACTAGGAAAGGGTCGAATTCATCAATTTGTAGCGAATATTAAATTGGATTGTCGTCGCATGACTTGATGCCATTGAGTATCAACCAATCCCTTCCTCCAGCAACACCTTAATATATATCGATAGTAGTCCGAGTTTCGAAATCACAGTTGCCCAGTAAGTTCCTTGAGTGACTCTTCGACTACCGGAGGAACTTGCTAGTCTTTGGCGAAATCATCAATGTTTTAGACCGGGGTGAAGCCTCGCAATCAAAATCCTGCTGGCAGGTAAATCTTTTCCGGCAAAAGAATCAGGTACCCTGTAATCTTGCTAAAAAAGAACGCATGATGGTCAAAATTCTGCATGCGAATATCAAGCACAATAGTACTACATTAGCTACTGGTAAGTTCCCCCCCCCCCTCCCCGTGTGGATCTTGTAGCATATAAGAGAAGAATACCACTTTCACACACATTTGAATAGCCACGTCTGTTTAACCTACCAAGAAATATTGCGATGCGTCTGCGACCTCACGGAGGTAAACCACACCGGTGATTACTGCAAAAGCCACCGCAAACTCTACCGCTGACGCTGAAATGAGGGATCAGGGCTAGGCATTATGTTCTTGATGAAATTATAGGATGGTTAATTCTTCTGCCGAAGTTTTTTTAAAACGTCCACCTTCGGCTTGAGCTACTGTGACCAGTCAACAAAAACGAGTAAACGAGGTTTTCTCATCAAAATGCCCGATTTCAAGGCTCGAAAACAGTCAGCCGGGCTGGCAAGGTGGAACCACCAACTATAGGAGTTAAAAATCTCGCGATGCCAAGACCAACTCCACCATTGATCTGCATCTCTCCGTTTCCGCCTCCCTTCGTGCAAAGTCCCGATGCTTCTCTGTGTCAGAGTACTTGATGTAAAATGAGAAAACTGCAAACCAGGCACGGAGTAATTACTGGACTAGATGTCAGTGCAGCCAATTAGAGATCAGGCGAATGCTTCTAAGCCGCTCCACTGAAGATACCGGTATTCGACTTGATCGGAAATCGTCAATGCCGATCAGATCGCTTCTGGACAATAACGGTCGCACTTCAATACCATTATGGCAATACCTGCACCGTTTTACGTGAGAATCGTCAAGTTACCTACTGTAGATATAGTACGGTCCGCCGCGGATTTATTGCCACAGTCCTGCAACATCGGCTTTCTCATTGGCGATCTCATCAACCCCTTGATCAACTCAATAACTATTGCACTCACCGTAATCTCAATCCTTTGGCGAAATGCTGTCCACGCTACAATTTCTCAAGCACCATGGTATGTGGACTTCGCCCGAAGTCATCACGTCTGCTATTTTTATCATTAATTGCGCTGATGCCTACCCACTTCTCACGATTTCGGTTCTCAAGTTGATACCCCGACATCACAGCACGCAATGTCAGCAAGGCAGTGTTGGGCGCCAAGAGCTCAAATTCCTGCTCATATGAGCGCAGTTGTTCGCGATTCTCGGAATCACGCCAGTCTGCTGTGATAATATCCGAGAATACCTCGACGCCTATCTTGGCACTCAAGCACTGCCGCTAAACTACTAAATGTAATCTATGGTGACTGACAGGTGCGGTTCCTACATTAGCCAGCTTGCTAATACCGGTAGCAACATTCAGTCAATTGACTGATTTGGTTGGTAAGAGGTAGCCTCATGAGGTGTTAGGCAGTACTGCTATGCATGGTGGTACCCGCTCCCGATAATATGTTGGACACTCGCTTTCCCTTTCTATATTCGGAACGGAAGGTGACCCGTTACCGACCAACCCGCGCAATTCTCACGGCAGAACGTCGAACATACCCCACTTATCGGTATGCATGAATTTTTCAGGAGCGGGAACGGCCTTGTTCTCTGCGTTGACAAAATCCCATCGGCTTGACACGCTTGGTATTCGTGGGCCAGCTATTAAAGAGAGCTTGATTGGCCGAAATCATAGCCCCAATTGCTTGACTAGGTTCCCGTAGGGTTTGGGCTCCGCCGCCCCGACCAATTGGGCTCCAATCAGGCGGGAAATGCGTTGTAAATTTGGCCATCATCGCCTCAGGGCGGACCGGCCGCAACCTACCGCCCGGACGGGTCTCACATTGCGGACTACCGGCAACCAAGGGTAACACCATGTGTCGTCACCCAGTTGGCAGACATTTTTATCAACAGCTTTTGTTCACGCATTCGTTTAAGCAGAGCGCAAGATTGGATCGGACAGTCCGTGAAGTTTTCGAAAGGCTTTATTATCACGGGTTAACCCCTTCCTCTTACTGCCTTTCGCTGCGTAGTCATGATCCCGTACTGTAGGATGATTTGAGATTTTACAAGATTGGAAATTCATTGTTTCTGGCTTGTCTTATGGCAAGAGGGTCAGCCGTTCTCCCAAATCACTGTTTTGGTGCTTTCAGAAATTTTCTAAAGGGATCTCCTAAACACCAGCGACAAATCACGGGTTGTCCGACGAAACGAACTTACCAGCGCTATCTCCCTTTCTTCTAGATTATTCCCTTAATTTATTGATCATTCGCGAGGCTCTCCCGTACGTTTTGACTGGGGTTTTAGTATTTTCACCTGGTTGAATTGGCTCTCACTATCAGAATAGTGTCCATCTTAGCTTTACCACGACCTTCCGACCAAATTAGCAGAGAATAAGAAGTCCATATGTCCATACATTGGGTTGAGTCAACCGTTCGTTAGCTGGCCAGCCTATTCACCACTTTTCCGGTAATTTTCTCCGGAGCTAACCCTCGCTTTCCGGATCTGTCGTTGCGACTGAGTTGATCTTTCAAGATCAGGCATATCCACCTATCAAAGGCGGATCCTAGACTTCAGTCCCAGAGGTCTTAATCGCGACAGAGGAGACGTTGGGCAGGCTGGTCGCCTATCGTACTGCCAGAATGGGGTTATTCAAACTTTCGGCTAAACAGAAACTTAAGGCTGTAATGTGCATCTCACTCACGTTTCTCGTGGCCGAGTTGGTTGTCTCCTTTTATACATCATCGATTGCCCTAATCGCTGATGCTTTCCACTACGTGCGTAGCCACTGCCTGTGGGACGGTTGACATAATGTCTTCTTTTGGTACTGACGCTATTCTATTAGATGAACGACTTGATTGGGTTCGCCGTTGCTCTGGGAGCTCTTGTGGTACGTAGATCACTTTGTCTCGGCCTTGTGTATCCGTTCAAATGGGGTCATAACGAAGAATAATACCACTCTTGCCCCGTAATCTGCTTGATTATTGTTCCATGGAGACCAAATCTGATTAAAATTCTCAGGTTTCCGAACAAGATAGTCAAGACCTAGCCTTGTCTTATGGGTGGGCGCGGGCACCGCTTTTGGGCGCTTTCTTCAATGGAGCTTTTTTGCTGGCGCTAGGGCTATCGATATTTCTTCAATCTATTGAGAGATTTATCTTCATCAAGTGTAAGACACTTTTCTTTCAATCGCTTTGAAAAAGGGGGCTGACCGGGCTATCAGATGTCGAGAACCCTAAGCTGGTGCTCATGATGGGATGTATTGGCTTTGTATTGAACATTGCCAGTGCGACATTGCTGCATGGACACGGGAATGGGCATGAGCACGGGAATCAACACAGGCAAGGGCATGTTCACAGTCAGCCGAATGGCCACAATCGTCGCCGTGACCAGAGTCCAACTCGTAATGAACAGGTATATACGGAGAAACCACAACCCAAGTCTGCTGCCTCTCTGGAAGCTGGATTGACAGAGAGCGATCATACTGGTGAATACGATTCATCAACCAAAGTGAGTTGAGCCCATTATAGCCCTCTTGGACTAATAATCAGCACACTGACTCGCTACTACATAGTCTATCGAAGATTCGACCGATAATCATTCTGGTCATAACTGTGAACGCATGAAACTGGATCTGGAACACAGCGGGCGGGATTTGGGCATGTTGGGCGTTTTTATCCATGTCGTTGGTGACGCACTCAACAATATTGGCGTGATTATCGTGGCTTTAGTGATATGGCTCACCGAAAATGATACACGCTATTATGCCGACCCCGTCGTGAGTATGGGGATTGGGATGATGATATTACTGTCATCTTTTCCAGTGATCAAAGATAGTGGCCGGATTTTGCTACAAAGCGCGCCACACGGAATAAAAATAGCAGAGCTCCAACATGACCTCGAAACGGTAAGTTCGCTATAATTAGTGTCACAACGTGTGATATACTATCAACGCTGACCAGATTCCCAGGTTTATGGTCCAGGCTCCGTTCAACACTTACACGTATGGCGTCTTAACCAGAAAAGGACCATTGCTTCTATGCACATTGCTATGGCGGATGATCATCAAATTTCCGACTTTGCGGAAAGTGTGAAGGGCATGAGCGAGTGCCTCCAAAGATTCGGCATCACAGAGTGGACCATGCAGCCGGAACTCGCGTCTCTCACTGAAAATCAGAAGAAGCAATCGACAATTACATCGACGAATAGCAGTACGACCGATATCTCGTCGCTTAGGAAGCGAAGGGAACGAGTCGAGGATCGTTACACGATGAATTGTGGGAGCTCATACAGAAGCCATGCCTCTGTGGAGCGAATACCAATCAAACCCTTTGGCTTATGTTCCAATGCTTAAGCTATCTCTTTATCTATTCAGAAACGGAAGAAGACGTCCAATCCTCAATTCAGTTGCTTGTTTCAGGGTCTGGGCGTTTGGTGTCATTGGTATACGGAATGGGGGTAATCCAGGTTATAGGGTTTGATATTCAAAAGGGTCTCGATCGTGTCATATTGCATGAGGAGCAAGGGAAAACTTGATATCCCAGAATGGTATGACGGCAGATACGCAATGGGTGGTCTGTCTCGTTTACGCAATAGACATTTTAGTGGTATGGCTTTGTCATGTTGCCCAATTAATGTATGGTTAGCACAAGGACAGTAGAGCTGATAGTTGAAGCAAGCGCGTAATTTATCCGCGCTCCAATCGACGAAGTAAGGCTCAAGATTACGACCACTTCTGTGTAGTCCCTTGAACCTTTCGCTTGGCAGTAGTCTTCCAACGTTTTAGTTAGATTCATCGGAATGTAATGGCCTGGAATATAGATATCACGGACAAAAAGATAAGTACGAATGACACGATCCAACTGCTATTGAGTTCGACACTAAATGCGCCTTGTCGCTGACGACTCCACAACGAAACACTAGCTCGCACTAAATCCTGGAATTCGAGGAAAGCATATGCGGAACTAGGTTTATGGATTGGCTAGATTCCACGAGCCTTCGTGCTCAGAGGGGGAAATAGATACTCACCACCAAGACGCTGTTGGTATTTAGAGCAACACACCGGTACAACATGGATCTTCGCGGTGACTAAGCGAATCTTTTTTTTTGTTGCAGGGATATCAGGATCACTTCGTTGTTTTACCTGTGCATGTTATCGAGGCAATGAAAGAAAGGAATAAAGAAAGGAATAGTACGTGTTAGTTCGTCACCTTTCTCATTACGGTTGCCTTTGCTCACAGGTAAGTCTCCAGGGATTTCTTATCCAACCAAATTCCCTCCTGATGGATATTTTGGCGTGTTTAGTTAAGTCTTTGTTTCCGCCCGGTCCCTTAAAGATACTTGGCATCAATTACTCCAGAAGGAGCAAGACACGACCTAGACATTTCGAGTTTCTCTATTCCCATGGAGAACTACAGGCCTGGGTAAGTTATTCTCCTGATGCTGTATGCAGAGTCAAGCACACGAAGGCGCTTAGTACTATGGCTCTACCGATTCCAATTAGCAAGACTATCTTGAGAGACTACCGGAAATACATAGTAAAAGCTGATCAAATAGTGATCCCGTTTTGACCGGCCGCCCTATACCTGAGACGAGATTCTCGCCGTCGGATTCTCATAGACATCCACTATTTCTAGACGAGAATACGGATGTCAAATTCCTGAGCCCCCTCCCCCCAGTCTTGTTACTCGAGGACACGCGTTTGAAAACCATTTCGTTTGTGCCTACCAGCTCGTGAAACCAGCTTTTCAAAAAGAAAAACCCTGGTTAGTGGCAGATGCTCGTTTAAAAGGGCAAGCAACCTAACGTTAGTGAAATGCTCGAACTCGTCCACAACTGGTATACTTCAGTACGAGACCGCGGCTAAACTAGTAGGTATGTAGCTTTGTGAAGGGGCCAGCGGGGTTGGTCAGGGGCGATGACAGGGGGTGACCCAAATTTGCAGCTCGAGATCCACCATGGGTTGGGCGAATGCCCACAGGCTTTCGAAAAGACAAGTTTAAGCACCCATAATAAGACCCTGACTGGCCTTCAGTGAAATCTCTGGTATCTCTGCGATAGTATTGTGACTTCCTTGCCCTGGCTTCGATCATCAGTGGCAAGATGCGCCTGTACAGCAAAGGAGGGGGTCAAAAGAGGAACATTATGTAGTAACATAGCAGGATCGTCCGGTGATGCGAGTGGCGATAAAAGCATTCAATATTACGAGAAGATTCGCGGAGGACTAGGAGGGGTTCTCGCACGTACATCATAGCAGTACTGCGGAGTGTGATTGCTCAAGGCAGGCAAGGCCGTACTGTGGTAGCCAGCCTGTTCCAGATCACCCGAAAGCCTGCTCAGTCTTACAAAGCGCGATACAGTAAGTGATTCGGCACAAGGTAGTTTTCAAGTTCGATAGTATTCGATTATTCGAATGTCCGCGGCCCGGGCCTGGCCGCGGACTTCTCCCCTGACTATAACTAAAGCTCCCCGCTGTAGCCGCCAAGGCAATCCTAATGCAGTACCATTCATGGAATATCACATTTTTGAGCGCGTGATGAGGCGTGGATTTCGCCACATGTTTACCAACAATTCTGCAAGTATTGGGCAGAGCAAGAAGTGCTTCGTATGCTCCACACTGCAAAAGGCAAATGCTCACCAGTCCTGATACGAAAGATCGGTGACGATTCCGCGGACTCGATTTCTAACGCACTGGTAGTAACAGGGGACTAATCGATAAATAATATTAACTCTATTTGTGAGATAAGTGGACAACAGGCGACTTGACTTGTCAGAAATCCGCCTGTCTAACGCCAAGGTTAGATGGAATGAACTAACAGGCAGTTTTAGAACCTACACCTGGTCTAACCATTCAGGTACGGTTTCCAATTGGGAGGTATTTACCCGCCAGAGCTGGAATCACTCCGCACTCTCCTCTTAATAGTCAAGAGCACACGGCTATCATGATACCAGGAGATACCTTATATCGCAAGCTTTTGACGTTGACCAACGGGTACGTCTTGATCAATAGAGGACGGCCGTATGAGAACTCGTCTTATATCAGGCACTCTCATCTCCTATACTATCCCCTTGAAGCGCTTTGATCGGAATTCTTGTGCTTCTCTTGTGCTTCCTACTGGAAACATTGCGCTCCACAGGGCGGCCTTCAGCAGTACTCACCGTGCTGAATGAATTTCAAAACTAGTCGCCGGGTCCAGGGGAGTATAGTAATCTGTTTCATGGAACGAATAGCTGGTGGTGACGTTAAATACCGATATTTATGACTTTTTTTGTTAGCGAAGCCTTCAGACTCGCCGGATGTGTGGGCTTGACCAGGGAGAGTGGCATGCAGATGTGAGCTCTCACACTAAGTGAACGGAACGTCATCGATCCAATACGTACATAAATTATGCTATGGTTCGAAAAGTGAGTCTCTCTATCATGGTGTATTCCCTTTATGGACGGCTCTGCTGGTTCGCTGACTGACGATGAGGGCACAATGCAAGCAAAACGCACAGGAAAATGCTGCCCACAATACCTTATTGTAGGTACTGAACAGTGTCTTCGGTGTCACGGAACGAGCCTGCAGGGCTTCAGGCGGGGTTGCGGAGCGATAGAAAGCATCCTGGCGGTCGTGGGGCTTCGCTATGTTTCACAAGCATGAGTGATCCTCTGCTGGAGATTCCATGTTTATAAAACTGGCGCACATGTGCGGATGCGATGGCAGGCAGGAGCACAAGACAAGAAGTGACCCTTGTTCACCGCATCTTTCTTGCGCTGCTGGGGTGCATTATCGATAAGCCCAACCCCGCACGACCAGCCCGCGCGGCTC
>JAOYMO020417505.1:4278-24762 GCA_025802455.2 Iodosphaeria phyllophila | reverse complement strand
CTGCATTTGCGAGTAAGCCCAGGTCACGCCGTCGGTGCTGCGCAGCAAGGCGCCATACGAGCCGCCGATCAGGTACTGGCCTCCGGCGTAAAAGGCGTTGCCCCAATCCGAAGAAGGTGTCGTCGTCAGCACCCATTGCGTGCCGGTGACCTTGCTCAGCGCGATCGTCGACGTTCGCTCCAGGCCCGGCACCAACGCGATCACCTGCACCGAGGTCGACGCCGCCAACGCATCCGCTGCCGGCGGCGTGTAGGTGCTGGTGCTGCCGCTGCCCGTGCTCAGGCTGCCCGGCCCGGAGAGGCGCCACGTCACCGAGCTCGCCGCCGTGCCGGGCCCGGTGGTCGCGCTCAAGGTGATCGGCGCACCGCCGGCCACGGTGGAAAGGCTCGACGCGCTCGTCTCCATCGACGGCGGCAGCTTGTCGTCACCACTGCCGCCGCAGCCGCCGCACACGACCACGAAGACAGTCGCGGCCAGCCAATCGACAAGACTGCGAAGGGGTCTCGAGGCGACGGTCTTCGTCATGGAGTGCTCCCGGCTGTTGAAGGCAAGAGGGGCGCTCACCTTAGGTCTGCGTCATGCGGCGGTCATCCCCAAGCCTGATGAGGCAGGAGCCGCTTGATGAAGGCATCGCCCATCGGCTTGAAATCCGTGGCGATGTTGGGTGCGAGGGCGCCCAGCAGCACGCCGGCGAAGACGCCGATCAGCACTTGGACGTAGAGCTTTCCGAGGATGCGTCGCATCGTTTGTCTCCTGATGGAATGGTGAGGGACGAACACGCCCCCGCAGCGCTTGCGGCTGCTTCGAGGTGCTTCGATCTACTTCGAGTTGCGGGGTACGTCCTGGGGCGCGTCCCGCGGGTACGTCCGGCGTAGATCACGCCACGCCGGCCGGCGCGCGGCCGCTGGTCGGCGTCGGCCAGCGGCTCACTCATCGCCGGCGTGGCGACGCAGTCCGGTCTCGTCGATCGGGATCCGCAGCTCGCGCTGACGGGTGATCGCAGCGCCGACCAGGCCGGCGAACAGCGGGTGCGGCCGGGTCGGGCGCGAGCGGAGCTCGGCCTGCCGGACGACGGCGCGCTCCGGGAAGGCGGCCTCCTCGACCCAGCTGCGTGCCTGACCGCCGCGATTGACCAGGGCGAGATGGGTCACGCGCGATCCCGCATAAGATGGCAGTTTGGTAGGCTTGGCCTTCATTCTGAACAAGCAGGTAATCAGGGCATGGGGGTGAGTTTGCTGAGGGAGATATATCACCATGGTGGATGGAGCAAGGCGCTGAGGAGGAGTCAGGGGGAGACTTGCTGGGAGACTTGCTGTGAGCCGAACTGTTACTGTTCCGCTTTCCGGGCAGGGATAAAGACTGGGTAGTGAGTAGCGGGTATCGTGCCCTGCATATATACCAGTCAGTCAGTATGCCGTTCGTACCTCCCCCGTATTTCCGTGTCCATGCGTCGTACATGATGTGAATAAGAGCAACGGAGATCTCCAGCCAGGCGGGTTCGCCGAGGAATGTCTGCTTGCTCAGCGGTAGTTTGGAAGGAACACGGGAAATAAAAAGGCTCCAATTCACGAACTCTAATCTCCCTACGCTACATAAAACCCATAACCTCATAAAGCCCAATCCCGCATTCCCCCTCATACACTATCCCCTACCTCCCCAGCCCCAACTTCCCAAACAACAAATCCATCTTCACCCACCGCCGCCCACACTTATCCAAGTACCTCTCCACGACCGCCTTCAGAACCGCAAACCTAGCCCTATTATGCTCCGCCATCGCCAACACGCGATCGCGCTCCGCCTCCCTCACCGTGTGCTTGCCCGCCTCCTTGACCCTCTTCCGGGCCGCCTCGACGTCCCACAGCCGCGCAAAGTACACCAGCTGCGTGTACACGTCGCGCTCGCCGACGGCGTAGCGCATGCGGCCGAGACAGCCGTGGGCGAGGCCGCGCGGGCCCAGGCACCGCGTGCCGTAGACGGCCATCTGGCGCGTGCGCGCGCTGCAGGCCGCGTCGTCGCAGTGCAGCCAGCCCTCGTAGTAGGCGGCCGTTTGGGCGCGGATGGCGGACTCGAGCTGCGCGATGATGGAGAGGGTGGAGAAGGGCTGGTGGCAGGAGGGGCAGGTCGGGCCGTGGGGGAGGACGGGGATGGGTGTGGGTGTGGGTTTGGGTTTGGGTTCGGCTTCTTTTGGTTGGTCTGTTGAGTTGTTGGGTTTGGTCTGGGGGTTGGTGGTGGTGGTGGTGGTGGTGGTGGTGGTGGTGGTGGAAGACTCGGTGTTGGATGGGGAGCCAAGTAAGCCCTCAAAGGGGCTAGTCACGCCGCACTTGCGACACCGCAGGTTCAGGGGTGCGCAATCGGCGAAGCGGACTTCATCGGGGATCTGAGTTTCGAGGGGGTAGATCTCCGAGTCCTGGTTACCCGCACCACCGGTCCCGCCCGACGAAGAATGGCTCGCGTAGCGGCGGATGTCCAGCCCCAGGTTCTCCGCCAGCTGGGCCGCCGAGGTGCCCGTGATGTTGGCGCACAGGCGCTCCACGGGCGGGAAGATCTGCTTGCCTAGGTACCACTCGATGTCCGGCTTGAGGTCCGAGTCCGGCTTGAGCACGTCCTGCGGGGTGTAGGCGCGCTTGGCCGCGGGTTCCGACGTGGTCTTGCTGTCGCCGGTGATGAGGTAGGAAATCACGTCGCCCTTTCTCACGTTCTTGCCCCGCGCGAGCTCCCGCAGTGCGACTTGTACCTGCGGCATGGAGTCCGCGTTGGGGTACTCCTTGGGTGCCTTACCGAGCTGGGTGTAGATGATGTATTTCTGGACCGGCACCTCGAACGCGCGCATCTGGGACGCGGTCTCGCGGAGATAGGCGTGGATGCGCTGGAGCGCGAGCTCGGCGTCGTCGCCCGAGAGGATGTCGTTGAGCAGGCGGGCGGAGATGTCCTTCGAAAGGGCGCAGTACTCGCGGCGCTTCATATCGAGACCCTTGACTTCCATTTTCTCAACCCATTTGCCCTGGGCTGCGTCCTCGATCAGGCTGATGGCGGCGTATTTCTTCTTGGCCTGGAGCAAGATGCGGCGGAATACGGCATCGATGTCGATTTCCAGGAGGCGGTAGCGCTCGTTGACGGCGCGCTTGAATTCGTTGCCGACCCGGAGGGCGTCTTTGACCGAGTCCACGTTCGCGTTGATCATGACGGAATCAGTGTCGCCGTATATGACCTGCAGGGAATTGGACTCGGCAAGGTCCTTGGTGCTGCGGAGGATCTCGCGGCCCTTGAACGTGGTCAGAACAGCCAGGGGGCGGGCGTAGAAGCGCGATTTGGTGTACCCCAGACAGCCGTACATGGAGTTGGCAGTGAGTTTGAGGGCGAGCTGCTTGATGTCCCAGGTAGCGAGCTGTTCGGGTGTAGCATACTTGTCTCTCATGAGTTTCTTGACTTCGCGGCGGCGGGTGACGAGCGTAGAAATGAGTTTGGGGAGAATGCCTTGGTCCTTGCCCTGGGGCACGTCGGGGATGGCCTCGTCGTCCTCGGACAGCTTGGTCCGGTCGACGGTGGTGAAGCAGATGTTGAATTCCTGGATGATGGAGGGATAAAGCGAGTTGAAGTCCATGACGAGGACGAACTTGTCGTAGAGACCCTTTTCCGGCTCGAAGACCAGACCGCCTTTGAACTTGTCTTTTTTCTTGCTGGCGGCGTCATTTTCGTTCTCATCCTCGACCTTGATCTTGGCGCTGCGGAAGGCCTGCTTGTCGGGGCAGATATACTTGTTACGGTGAAATTCGTGCAGTAAAATGTACTCGTTGCGCTCGGCTCGGGTGCCGGTCAGGGTACGTGCCCATGAGTTGCCCGCCAGGTTTGTCAGAACCTTGGTCAAGGGGAGGATCTGGGTGCGCAGGGCCAGCGCGGCAATATAGTGGGTGTCGGCCTCCATGTGGGCGATATAATTCATCAAGCCTGTCTTATCAGCAGCCCAAGTTTTGAGAGCGGCCTCGTTGTCGATCTCCTGCCTCTTGACACCAGCGCCCAGGTAAATCGAGCACATCTCGGACAACGACCAGGTCGAGCACTGGTACATGACGGACTTGCCAGCCTCGTTGGCCAGATCGCACAGCAGACGACCAGCCATGATCTGCCTCTCCGCGAACACGTTACCACCCATCTTCCCCATAGAGCCCGGCCATTGCGAACGACGCAGACGGCCGAGCCGGGACCACTGTGGCGTCTTGCTCTGCTGTAGGCGGCTGAGCAAGATACTGTAGTCGACGCCCTCGAGATTGTGTCCTAGTATGACGTCCGGATCGACAATATCGACACGGGCGAGGAAGAAAGACAGGATCTCAGACTCGTTGCGCATGGGCTTAATCAGCCCCCGGCCGCTGCGATCCTTGGCCAGCTTCTCGAAGCCCATAGGGAATGAGGTGCCGGTTTGTGGACGGACCAAGGTGAAAGTGGTGCAGGGCATCTTGTCGACGGGGGTGGTGTCGCCGAGAGAGAGGTTCTCGTAGATGCGGGCGCTGAGGGACAAGATCTCCTGCTTGTTGTCCTTGGCATTGAACGAGGTGCGCATGGCCATGCTCAAGATGGTCAAGGGCGGAGCATCCATGTCCTTGTCTGTTTCGCTCAGGGGCACAATCATGTTGAGATGCTCGACCAGGACCTCGAGTTTGCAGTGGGAGGCATTCTTCAGGGTGGCGAAGTCGGCGTCCTTGATCCTGAGCCAGCCGGGGCCCTTGATGGCTTTGAGGAGCACAAACTGCTCAAACAGGGCGGTATTAGTGCCGAAGACGCGAGAAAAGGTGTCGCCCACCGCGTCTGCTGATAGTTGGGGTTTCGTGTATGGGTAGAGCACTTTGAGATAGTCGGCTTCGTGGGGGATGTCGGGGAGTTCGAAGGCGTATTTTCGGGTGCACTTCTTGATCTTGTGCATGCCGACGTTCATCTTGGTCATGAGCTCATCCACTTCCTCGTACAGGTGCATCATCTCCACGGGTTCGTCCGTCTCCTGTCCGTCTCGGTGGCGGTTCTTGCGTGGTAGGAAGTAGAGCTTGCGGAGGATGTTGTCGACCTTGACGAAGCAACTGACGTATGTTTTGGTCTTATTGTTGCGGACTTTTCCAAAAAGACATAGACTACCATTGACTTCGGTGTAGTCGGTCCAGAAAAAGTCAAGGCTGCCGTCTTGTTCTACAGCATCGCGGTAGTCCATCTTGCCCATGGGACGGGACTCGGCGGAACTGCTGACCACGTTGAGATTGTTGGTCAGGTCGTTCCATGCGGACGAGTCGATCTCTGGAGCCTTGGTCTGCTTCTGTGGCGCTGGGGAGGACGGGATTTCTGGCTTCACGATGGGTTTCTTGACGGGACGAGATGCAGACATGTTGACGCTGGCCGCAGAGATGGTTTTGGCATGGGCCACCTCCATCATCTCGTCGTCATCGTCGTCATCGTCGTCGTCGTCTTCTTTCTCCTCTTCCTTAACATTAACCCGCAATCTGGCGATCTTGGTAGTCGGCGACGAAGGGGCTGGCATATTGTCATCACTCATGATCACATCGGGGGCCGGTGGGGGGAGCAGTGTGTCGTCATCGTCATCGTCGAAATTGTCGTTCATGGGTGGGAGTGGGGCATCGTCAACGTCTGCAGCAGCTGGGATAGCTGGTGATGATGGCTCTTGACTGATTCTGGGTCTTTTCGAAATCGGTTGACGTGATTCGCGGGTAGGCGACAAAAAACGGGATTTGGTAGATTTTTTCCTCTCGGGAGATCGGTTGCGCTTGGCCATGCGCGGGGCCGCATCTGGCACCACATTGGCGTCCACCTCATCCAGCAAATCCGCCAGGAAAGCATCGTCTGCTTCACTTTTGATGACCTTCAACAATTGTTAGTGTCCGCGACTTCTAATTAGATCTATATCATATTCTACCAAGACATACCTTTGTCTTGGGCGGAGGCGCCGCTGCCGAACCTTTCATAAAATACGCCGAGATATCGCGATCATTAGCCTCCCGTTTCGCCTTATCATTCTCCTTCTTCTCCTTGCTCGGCTTCTTCTTCTTCTTCCCCCTTTCCTCTATCCCCTCTTCCTCCTCCTCGCTCTCCGACCCATAATTGTGCACACGGTCCCATTCCTCGCGGCCATCATCCGCGTAGCCCTCGCCGTTATCGTCCACCACAAAGTCGTCGCGGTTGAGCCGGTCCCGTACAATGTTCTTGTACTGGTTCTCGTCAACTTCTTCGTACAGGTCGTGCGACTGCTCTACTTCGTAGTTGTCGAATACTTTCTTGCCGGACGCCCGCAGGGCACGCAGCTCTGCGAATTTCGATCGCTTCTCTGCACGAGGCATTGTGGGCGATGACCGGTTGTAGTGGGGGAAATTGTTGTCATTTGTTTCTCGTCGCTGTTGGGGTGAGGTATGGAGCTCAAGTGCAAGGTCAAATCGTGGTGGTGGGATATTTTTTTGGGTATTGCGAAAAATAGCTGTACTGGTACGTGTTGGAATACTCAAGCGCGAAAGAAGTCGCGTTGGTGTCCTCGAACGCGTAAAGCGGATTTAAGACGCGATTCAAATTGATTCAACAGGGATATTCCATTGTTGCGACCGGCAACTGCCTCGATTCGAGGTGGGGTTTTTCCTATATCTGACGGTAGCAGCGTTTCGACTCCTCACCCCCAATCAAAACGAGCAAATGCACACACGACAGCGGCGCTAGATCGATTAGGGCAGGCGGTAAATTGAGATGACAGCTTCCAGGCAGGCTTTGTCGATGTACCTCCATGTATCGCATCAAGCGTCCCTGGACCCTGAAAATCTTCACCGCCAAAAGAAAATTCCGATCTTGCGACATCCGATCGCGAAGTCGACGCCATCGCGCAAGTCGCGATGTTCACCTGCCGGGCCTGCACGCGCACTGCTCTGTCGGCGGTTCTCGACCAGAATCTTGCCGGCACAGATATGTATCGCGCAGCATTGGCAGCCACAACAGCAATATCCTCCCGCCAGAGAATCTCTTCTTCATCCCACGGGTTCGCCACGGCACCCCCCTTGCTCTCGTCAACACCAGCCCTACGTCCCCGCCCGGTCGAAAAAGATGGACAATCCCTCGAATGGGTTGTAAGGCAGCAGCTCGACCATCTACAAGATCCACTCCACATTGCGCACCAAGTGCAAAATGTGCTCGCAAAAGACCACTTCGAAGAGGCTGCCTTGCTCGTCCGCAAAGCCGGGCAAAAATACCGCGTCACGGTGAGCTGGAATCACCTGATCGACCACCAGCTGCGGCAAGACAAAGTTCGCGGGGCTCTGAAGCTGTACAGCGAGATGAAGAAGCGGGCACAGCCGCCCAACGCCCAGACCTACACCATCATCTTCCGCGGCCTCGCCCATTCCTCCAACAAGAAGCTCGCCGTCGCTGAGGCCCAGCGCGTCTACCATAACATGCTGCATGGTCAGGGTCCAACGGCGCTCAAGCCGAACACGCTGCACTTGAATGCTCTCCTGGATGTTTGCGCCAAAGCTCTCGATGTCGACTCTATGTTTACGGTTTTGGACACGGCTAATGAGGGCCTACGTGCACCTAACAATCAGACTTACACGATTGTGCTTAATGCCCTACGGGTTTCGGCGTGTAAGCCGAGATTACCAGGGGATCAGGTCGCTCCTGAGGTCCAGGATGCTGCACTTCAGCAGGTCATTGACCGTGCGAAGGGGATTTGGGCAGATGTCATCAAGAGCTGGCGCGATGCCCGGATTCGCATTGATGAGGAGCTTGTATGTGCTATGGGGCGCATTCTGCTGCTAGGACCACGTGGGGATATCGGAGCCGTTCTGGACTTGATCGAGCAAACTATGCAGATACCTAAGGATAAAACACAGATGGAACGGCTCTTGGCAGGCAAGCCAGCCTTGAAAAGTTCAGATAAGAAAGTGAAAGAGGCTTCCGAAGAGGCTCTTAAAGGGGCTTCTGAAGAGTCTTCCGAACAAACCCCCGAGGATATGGTCGAACACACGCTCGCTGCCGCAACCGCCCGATCCCCCGCTTACGCCCAACCAGGCCGGAATTCTCTCTCTCTGATCCTCAGAGCCCTCCATGAAACCGGCAAAACCACCCTAGCCCCCAGCTACTGGGACATCTTCACCAAGCTCCACCACGTCGCCCCAGACTCCGACAACTGGTACTCGCTCCTGCGGGTCTTCCACCGCGGCCGCGCCAGCGCCAACACCGCCACCTACCTCCGTCAGATGCCCCAAGAGCACCTCATCCCCAAGACCTTCCGCACCGCCTTCGTCACCTGCCTCCGCGACAACCTCAACACCAACGCCTTCCTCAACGCCACCTGCGTCTTCGACAAGATGCTCACTTCTTTGAGAGTCCCCGATATGCACTCCATGCGTCTCTACCTCCGCATCGCGTACGCTAACCATGCCGCTTTCAATGTCTCTGACGAGAAAGATCTGCCCCTCGCTAAGCTCGCTTGGGGCCGCCAGCTCACCGTCGCCTTGGAAAATATCTGGGAGCCCTACACCATGGCCGCCAAGCAGTTCTCTTTTGGCGGGCTGGCCCGCCAGCCTAGCAACCGCCCTCTGAGCGCCGGCGAGGAGCGCACAGAGTGGCTCCGACAGGCGGAGCCGCGGGCCGAGCTGGCAGCGCTCGCAAGGAAGATGATAGCCGCTTATGATCGGCTTATTGGCGAAAACATGGTTACGGCGGACGTGGTAGATAAGCTAAAGCAGAAGCGGAACCCCATGAATCGCTTCGTGATGAAGTATTTCGAGGAGAGGGAGCGGTTCGAACCGGGGTGGAACGAGAGGGTTAAGGGGAAGGAGCGGGAGATGGATGGGGAAGTCGGGGAGGAAGATGAGCTGGAGGGAGCGTGGAGAGAGGAGGCGCTGATGAAGGGGAAGAAAGAGATGGGGAAGCGACAGGGGAAAGCGAAGAGAAAGGGTATGTCGAGGCAGGGACGGGTGCAGGCGCAGTGGGCGGGCTCGAGCAAGTTGGTGGGAGATGCGGCCGGGAAGTGGGAACGCCAGCGTTTGGCGGGTAAGGATGCCGTGGGGGCTGATCTGGTTTTTAGAGATGCTTGAGTGGATGGGTCTGCTTGGGCTGTGCTGTTATTGTAGTTCCTGGGGTTGGAATTTGATGTTTTGGGCAGAGCCAGCAATCTCAAGAAGAAAAAGTATACCCTTGTCAAATCAGGAATCGAAGTCCTCTTCTCCCCATGTATTATCTCAGTGACTAGTCCTATATTCGCGGCCCGTCATCCCTCCGGCTTGTCTTCGCCTAGCTCTAAAGATTTCCTTGGCCTGACCACATCTGCTACTCCTCACAGCGGAAGTTCTTCTAATCTCCTTCCTCCATCACTGGCTCTTCGCCCTGAGGTTGAACTTTATATAGATCACTCCCTACTGGGGGTGGGCAAATTATGTAAACCCACTTGGAATAGAAATAATCATTAGTATCAGGCGGCTATGTTGTAATTATATTATATTATATGGGAGTGCCTGAAAGGCTTTGGGGGTATGTACGCTAGAAGCACGCTTGTGGGTGCCTTGGGTGAAATTTGTCCCAACTCTGCGACAAACTCGCACTTTATTCACGCCAAATTTACATCTAATTTCTCAAATACCCTCTCAAAACTCTAAAACTCCCCCGAAGTTCTAAATCCCCCATAAATTACATCTAACTTACACCCAAAATGCCTGATATAATCTGAATTGATTGTAATATAATATAACTGACATTGTTATTACATTGTTAAATAATTACAAGTGTCCGCCCCTACCCACTACTTGACCCGCAATATGCTCAAAAAGCCTATACGTCGCGTCTCTAGATCAATTGAGTAGTATCATTAACTAGCAGGCTGTGAAGTCCAGCTAGAATTCATTTAGATTCCCCTACACACCTACACTACGTGCCTAGAAACACAGATAGTTAGCTACTTACCTCCACGAATGCCAAGTGTTACCGTTCTAGCACACAGTCCAAAAAGTCTTCAACGTATACGCAAAATCCAATCACTTTACATTCCGGTTTTATGGTGAATTACTCATATATATTCGTATCGAATGATTCCAAGTTCATTTTCATAGCTAAACGAGCGTTGGAGGCAAGATATCCCTCCTTCATCTCGGACAGATAAGCAAGGAACCCTAGCTCAGACTTGTTCAACTATATAAAGGAGAACTTTGTTGGAAATCTTCCGTTTTTGGAGCGTAGCTGTGGTTTCCACGCTGCCGTCGGCGGTCTATGTTGGAAACCGCCAACCTACTGACCCGCTGGTCTATTACATCTTCAAACTTTCAGCCTGGACAAGCCCAGCCCAGTCTGCAGGAGCCAGGCTTGATTCGGTCCCAGGGTGAGGCCAAGCTCAAAAAACCGCACGACTAGTCGTACCGTGCACACTTACACCCCAAGGCAACAGCCCGCTCGAAGTACATCCATCTGCACCCGTCGTCTCTAGGCAACCACCACCATCGTCAAGCCCAGCCCTCAGCGCCCAATCAAACCCCGTGCACATTGAGACTTATGTACGCCAATAAGTCAACCTACTAGCACCAAACACCGGGCGACCGTCGTTCAGCGCTGATGAATACCTCCGGGGTAGTGTAGTGGGCAATGGCAGGGGACACAACTGCTCGGTGAAACAAACAAATACTCGCAGACCCCGAGTTCGAGTCCACCCACTAAAGGACGAAGGTTTCTTGGGGCTGAGGGCGCAGCGTAATTGGGAGCTGGGCCTAATAGACGGGTATTGGGGGCTTTGTTTTTTTGTGTTTTTTTTTTGTTTTTCCATCCCCTTAGATTTAGGTAGGTGCATAGTGTTGAGATTTTTTGTTTCTTGTTGGTCTTCTTTTCTTTTTTTTGCCGCGGTGATGGCCATGACGATGGTGTTGGTGATGGTGCACTGCCGGTCGCGTCGTGGCTTTGGTGATGAAAGCGGCCCTTCCTGTTGCGTCACTATTTACTACAGAATGCGGGGTATCTATGATAAATCTCCAAGTGCACTCCTGCATTTCTTCAAGGTTGCCACGATATTAGGAATAACTTAGCGGTATAACAAGTTTCTATTTCAACATTCAACCCAGAAACAATAGGACCAGATCGCAGCCACTTACGATGACCATCACAGTCATAGTATTGTCCGAGGATGTTGCCCACTCATCATTCTTCGAACTACTGTATGGTGCTTTCTAGATTTAAAACCATTGTCAGCTCCCGCAGACTGGAATACATAAAGCTTTCTGGAAATCTCCGGCTTCTCCCTGAATGAGTTTCTCACCATAGTGGCCGTACGGTGGAGTAGAGGGGTTTTCACTGTGCACAGGATCTGTCCAAGGAGTCTTGGCCGATGATGCCCTCCATCTTCCGCTATTGCAGTGAAGGCCCCCGCCACTTGCCAGCCACCGCCGTTACAAGTAGCTCACAGTATTGGGGTCGGTCCTAGGTTATTGATTAGGGTTTTTCATCTTGAATATCCACTCAGCACGGTCGATCCTATATCTACTGTATAGCTCAGTGACACAACTGAGGCTTCAAACTCATCACGAGAACTTCGACCAACTTGGCGATACATCACCGATGACTCCTGTAACAATCCAGTGATGAGAGATTGTGTGTTTACAAGGCAAGCAGTGAGCAACATCGCTGCCTAGAAGTGACGGTTGCCCAGGTGTGGCGGCCTGTAGAAGTACACAACGCAACCATGCCAATCACGGTTGTGAAACTAGCTTCTACGGAACATACTCGGTGGTATGAATAATGCGGGCAACCGAAGCACCCATCGGTCTGTGGAGAGATCTGGGGCCTATAATGCTGAACATACGATAGGTCAGTCGCTGGCTGTGCTAGCCTAGTGGGCAGGGCGTCTGGGACGAGCCGGGTCAAGCATGCTTTGGTCTGTAGCCTCTGAGTGGATGTTTCTACGTCTGGACCACATCTTACATTTCTATCTTGCTCGATGGTTTTGCTTGAGATTTTCCGTTTTCAGGTCGATGCTTGGAGTATCTGCAATATAGGGACAGTTTTCCCATGATTAGAGTGCTCAGAGACTGGAGGAATTCCAGGATTGATGGTGATGGCTGCATCCATGTCGCCGGAAGTAAATTTTCATGTATGTATATGTCGTGTGATCTGAGACTATCCATATCTCGACTTGAACAAAAAGCAAGACGTTTTTCTCGCCCAGAACGGCGGAGAATGCAAGGAGGGGGACGGGCTGACTATCCCACAAGGTCATATAATTCAAGGATAATTTGGGAGTGTTGGGTTAACAACAACGGTGAAAGCTGAAGAAGGACAGAGAAAATCGATTTCTCCCAAGCAACCTCCATGAGGACATTCGACAAGGTTGAGTCATGACACAGAGCTGGCTGGTAGCAGAAAAGTACCCCACAAACTGCGTAGGACGTTGTCCAACGTCTTCCAAGACCATGTGACCGGTGTCCTACACGGTATATTCTTGCTACCTCCATACATATCTTGTGAAGGTTTGCGGCGAATCCATTTTATGCGCAAGCATAAGGATGCGCGTAAATACCATGCGTTTTATACTGAAGAGCTACCTCATATCAATTCGCAGAGAAGTAGAGGGATCTCGTACGCATGCCATCAATTCCAAGTATCCTATGGACCCGTGGCTCAAGGGGCCGGAGCCATAGGTTCGGAGGCCGGAAAAAAATCTCATTCTATCAGCACGTAGCCGGAGTTACCCACAAGATACGCCGAATGTCTCAAGAAGCGACCAGACGCGTGGTGTTTATCTTAAAAGCAAAATCAGATGGGAATCGCGATGACTTCGATGCTGGTCCATCACATTAAATTTACCACAGCTTAGAGCCCACGAGCCTCCGCTTCTTGAAACACTCCATATTCTGTGGACGTGGCTTGGCGGTACACAAACATAATGGAAACTCGTGGGTTTTCCTTTTCGGTCGAGAGCGCTAGTTCTAAGTTAGGTTTACCCTTTCTCCAAAGCGGGGAATCAGGCCAGCCGGTGTGCTTCAGTGATTTGTTTTGCCGAATAGTTTGAGTTTATCTCCCCTGCAGCCTGCTGACTTGACTAATCTACCAGCTACTGAATAGTTCCGAGCTATTGAAGGGGTAGCAGTCCTTCCGTGGAACGCAGAGTCGACGGCGCGGGACGTGAACAACCAGGGAAGAAGGATATCAAGCTCGTCCCCAATTTTCGGATACCGTTGCCGTGTCGGTCCCACTAAATGCCAGTAAGCGATCCGGCGAATAGGTCCGCATTTAGAAAGGTAGAAGACTGCACAGGTTTCTTATCAACGGAGGAAAGAAATGACAGTTACACATACGTTTGAACGTGGCGAAACGGTGATTCATTCTGCTCTTGGTGGAGGAATTCACATCAGCACCGTTATTGGCGGGGATACCGGCGATAACCGAAGAAAAGCGAATTGTGCTCGCGCAGTATCTCCCCATCTCCGCAATCCACGTGTGGGCAAGGATTGAACCCCTGGTCGGAGACGCGACGCACGTCAAATTGATCCCAAGGAGGAAGGCACTTTGACTGTTACGCGCCGCGCGTTAAGTGGATGGGAAACATCACAAGGGCGCACTTGTAACTGGAGAAACCCGCAGTCCAAATGTTCGTTACCCCCAACCAGAAGCAGAAAAGAGTGAAATCAGACCATGTTTGAACATGGTTGCCCCCACCCTCCTGGTCCATCGACTCCTTCATACCTACAGGCGTGAGATGCTCGAACACATTTGACAATGATTTAGCGTGAGCCAAGCGGATTTCTAAGACAAAGTCGCCCAGTCATTGAGTATGTGCCCATTTGGAGATGCCTTCTCATTTGGAGATGCCTTCTTGCGAGTATTGCGTTCCCAACATCGTTCATCTAGAGATGATTCCACTACGCCTCCGTTGTTCACTGCGTGATGTCAACTGTCAGCTTGTCCAGGATTCCGAACCATAACAATCTGCGGCAGGGTCAAAACACCCTCGAGGATGGCTGCGGAAACAATCCTGACACGTGCAAACAGTGGCAGCAAAATCATTAAATCTAACTCCTGAAATAACCCAACTTATGAGAAAACGGTCCACCCGAGACCAGTATGATAGCTCACAAGATTCGCATTTCCCAACCTGCGAATCTGCGACCCCTTGTACAATAGCGCATCGACACGCAAGCCAATCGAGAGACTATCGAAAAATGCAATTGGACGATCCAGATTTGCGAAGTTGCAGCGCGGTGAGTTTGTCCCAACCCCAGAATGTAGTGTATCTCTCGGCACAGCCGACGCACTTCAGCAGACAGACCGTAAAGGGCCAAGGTCCGTGGCCCTCGCCGAGAGAGCAGTTGTTCGGGTTCTGGAAACATTGGACTACTGCAAGTCCAACGAGGATGGAGTGGGGCTGCGCTGTGCTGTACAGGACTGTATGTGCGCCATGATACTGCTTTCTCTTGACGATGCGTCAATTGGGAGAGATCAACACCGCGCGATTCACCTATACCATGTGACTGCATTTCACTGCAGCGGGCCGTTTTTAAGTCAATATGCCTACTGTAGGTAAGGTACCTCAGTCTCTGGTCACATGCATCGACAGGAGCGAGCTATATTGATGGTGTGGTTTGCAAACTGGCAAGTGCGGACGGCCTTCCTGCCTACTGCTGCTGTGGGCGACAGTGGTAATAAACGATTGACAAAAGCAGGCTGCAGGGCCTGAGTGAAACATTCACTACAGAGATGCAATACTAAAAGTTGGTACCTTACCTTACTTCACACAATCCATCCATCTAGATTCGGGAGGAATCTCCGGGATGATGCGAGTTTCAACTCGCTGGGTTGTTAGGAGACATTTCGGAAACATTTGCTGGTGAGGGGGGCGGAAACTTCCGAGCTTCCTTTCCACAAGAGCAACTGCCCACGGCAGAGAGGAAACCCTGTCGGGCTTTGTTGTGGTGCCAGTCGCTTGCGGAGGTATCACGACTTCTTGAGCCGCATCTCTTCAGTTTCGCTCTACTCTACTTGCAGATCTTTATGGATAATTGAACTCGGAGCGGGCGATGAACAAGGTCGTATTGACAGAACAGCTCTTGGTGGTAGAGAGGTGAATTTCTTGGATCGACCCCTCGTAAAATCCGGTATTGCAGGACACTGGAAAGAGGAATGATTTCACTGGTAAGAAAGACGATAGTGATCGCTGAAACTCAATTTTTATAGCTCGGGTCTAGCCCTATAACGATCTAAGCGAGAGACTTGCAATTACTATACAGGCTGCGAATGATGGATTCGCGCTGCCATAGTATCACATCAGGTCGTGGTACATCCCTGCGGATGAGACCCCAGGAGAATAAGCACTTAGCTTCGTGGTGTCCTCCATTAGGTAGGATGTAGCGCTTGGAAGGGAGGCATCGGTAGTTTTTAGGGCCTGCCTGGTTCGACTAGGTAATTGACACATGGATCTTAAGAAGCAGGATCTTAGATTGCAGTAAAGACTGGTAGATTGACAATGAAGAAAGGGTAGATACTGTACCGCGAAACCTAAACTGCATATTTTGTCGAGGTGACATCCACTTGAATGGCCAACCGTTTTCCTGTGCAAGCTCGGGTGAAGGGGAAGAGCAAATGATGACACATGTCGGGAAGTGGGACTGCATGGAAGAGGCGCCGTACTTCCGTCTTTCCGAAAGTTTGTAGCTTTGATGTGACCAAAACGTGGTATAGCCTGTCTACAGACTTTCAGAAAGACGAAGGTCCCGAGGCGCGGAGCTGAGGGGAGACTAACTGTGTAGCTGCCAGTGGGCAGTCAGCCGTCATCGCCTCCCATGACAGGCAGCCCACGGAAGGCCATTTCTGAAGCCCCGGCTCAAAATTATTTGACCAAGATTTGTTCTTGACCACCAACCTTTTTGTAAGGTCACCCCTCAACCCAGTATCGTAGTCTGCCTTCGTTTCTCGAAGCAGACCGTACAACACATCTCCGCTCCGTCGTGAGTTTTCTCTTGGTAATCGCATTCGCGTCCTTGAGACTCACTTGACCCAAGCACCCACCGACGACGACGAAGAAGGCACTGACGGCAATTGCCTGTCAGCTCATCAGTCGTCCGCATCCTAGTCTGCGACCTTGTGCGTTCGTCCAGGCCGACACTTGCAGAAGCAGTTTGTTGGCTTCCGACAACCACCCATATCCTATCCTCCATCGACATCTCGTAAAGAGGTGGCCGATCCATCAGGGTTTCATTTCGAGATTCATCCGACCAGTTGCGCATCCGTCACTGCTGTGAAAGTGTGCGCCCTTTGGTGGCTCCTCAGCGCACTAGATTTACCTGTATGTACGATAACAATCACCATCTTCATTGTGGTGTAGGCAACAACAATAGCATTCGCATTGTCTTGATTCTAGCTTCCCGGACGCACTGTGACGGAGCACGGAGCAGCTCTATCATACCCACTGGTGGTGCCCTAGGGCTCGACTACACAGCATGCTGATCCATTGTTCTTGATAGAGAAGTGGTGCCTAAGTTCTGCGTGACAAACCAGGCGAAACCTTATCTAATCGATACGTCGAACATTTCGACGTCTTCGAAATAAGACGCAGGAGTTCGACGCAACATTTCGACGCAGCCCGACCGGTCGGCTATTTTATACCTGGTACCTGGGCAACTAGAAGCACCACGTCCCTACAAAAACTGCATCCTGAGAATCAGGAGAGCAGATTTCATTTCAACAATCATTTCACTTCTTACACAACACAAAGACGACACCAGACAGAACTACTAGTTGTTGTTGGTTAGTGTTCTGAATCTGCGATTCGGTTAATACTTTTCGCTGCCGGTAATAGGTAAGTTTTCCCCACTTGCTTGCTCACACATCACTTGGTTGCGCGAGGTTGAGTGCGACGCAAAAACAAAAGAAAAAAACAAGTTCGACACCTCAGAATAGCGGTACCCACTTTTCCGCACCTTCCACTTCAAGTCTGCACAAGGTATCCGCCTAAGGCAAGACTACTTTTTTTGCTGCTGACTTGCACACCCACACCCTCAACCAACCACAACGCACAAGACAATTGTGCCCCAACCTTTTCTTAACCAACCCACCCCACGATCTCTTCTCTTGCGAAGACAAGGTGGACTGCATTTCTTCATTCATTGCCCACAGCTGTATTCTAACAGTTGAGCGGCAGTACTAGTACTATTACTGCATCTAGTAGTCGATCTTTCACTTCAACGAGCATCTGCAGCACCTGCAGCATCTGTAGCATCTGTAGCATCGCATTCGCAGCACCTTTGGGGGTTGCTGATGACTTCATTTGCTCCAGTTGCATCGCAAGCGACAAAAGTCACACCGCAGGCCCCTATCAAGAGCGCCTCTACAACGAAGCCGATACCACGAGCATCTGCCGCAGCGCCTGAGCAGATAGGCGCACATAGACGGCAGAGTGCACTGGTTGGGTCGGGATCCAACGTGCCAGTAGTTGCATCAGGATCATCGCAACATGCTGCCAAGTCGCAGTCGATTTCGCGCGTGAACGATAATCAGACTGGTAGCAGAAGTGGTGATTTATCTTCCACTCAGTCGACCAACTCGACAAATAATAACAGCAAAAACGATAACAACATCCGCAACCCACCCACCATGGCCAATATCCCGGCTGTGGTCCACGGTTCCACTAGCCACAATCGTGTACCTTCGGTCACTATGAGTGGCAACGCTCACAACAACTTCTCGGCCAACGGAGGTCCCGGGGCCGCACACAACATCCAATTTGGATCAGCTTCACCTGCTGTTTCCAACAGCACATTACAAGGTGGACCTGCGCCCATTCCGATTCCGATGCCCAACAACGGTGCAAACCGCATGGCATCACCATCGCATTCGCCTCAACCCATTCCATTACCGTCCACAACTGGTGGTCGTCCTCCATCAACAGTGCAGCCTGGAGGTCCGCCGCAATTCGGCAGCTTCGGTGGTGACGTAAGTCTTTTGATGATTGTTTTTTTTCCTCCTTTAGACCTCTTCCCCCCCTCTCCCCCACTCCTCTCTACTTCTTCCAAAAAAAAATTGCTCTTCTTGATGTTCCTTCCATGTAGATGCACTCATAAAATGTGGATGCACATGGATGCGCATCGATGCACTATGTCGATGCACTATACCAATGCACTTTGAATTCAATCCTTGCCACTTGATTTCATTTCATTCGATTACATTCATTGCATTGCATGCAACCAATGGTCACTAACCACGTAACTCTTGTTTTGCTCGAACGCATATATAGAGCCACATGCGACAACCTTCAGCGCAACCGCAGAATCTTGCTGGAGCTCACATGCGTTCGGAGAGTGCCCAAACAATGGCGAGCGACCCCAGCAACCAGGGGATTCCTCCTCCACAGAACGGCCCTGTTGGACGTGGTGGCTTCCAACCGTCGCGCGGTCGCGGTGGATTCGGTGGCGGTAACAACGGTAACAACGGCAATGGTGGCTCCTTCCCGCAGGGCAACCACAACCATAATCATAATAACTCGCAACAACAAATGGGTTACCCGCCCGGCGGACCTTACCGAGGCCAATCTCACTCACGCGGTGGCATGAACCACAATAACGCCAACGCCAATTTCCAGAACCGAAACTCATACGCCGGACCGACGCCGGTCGTGCCGCCACAACGATCGCCGGCCATGCAGCAGGCCATGCCGCACAATCCCAATATGCCTCAGATGGCACCATATTATCCATATCCACCCCAGACCATGGGCCAAGGAATGCCTCAAGTATTTCCCCCTCCCTTTTCTACCGTCCAAGATCATCACCCGAACCAGTATGAGCACGAGATGATGTACCCCCACAACGGAGGAGAGTTCTCTTCCCATGCCCAAGTCCAAAGTGGAGAGAATCGGGTGCAGAACTACAACAACGACTTCTTCTACTCCAAGGGAGGCAAGAAGAGAGGTCATTACAATCACAATCACAATCAGAACAACAACAATAACAATAATCGGACGCGTGTCGATGAGAAGTTCTCATGTGACCAAAGCGGCGATTTGGAAAGTCGTGGCGATGATGGTAAAGCGAACAATCACACCCAGCGAACCCCCCTTCATTTTGGTGGTGGCAATGGCGGTGGCAATGATTATGGTGGTAACAAGTCGAAACGTGGTGGCGGCAATGGTGGTAATTTCCATCAGAACAACAGTCATCACCGCAATCAGTTCAACCACTTCAACAACAACAACAACAACAACAATCAGAATGGACGTCGCCGTGGGCAGTTCCCACATTATCGTGGCGGCGGTCGTGGAAGTGGTGGTGGTAGCGGTGGCCGTGGAGATGGTGGAGGTGTAGGTGTGGGTGTGGATGGAGGAGAAGCCCCAATGGAGGCCCCTGTGGAGTTTAGCCCGCCTCCCATGGCCCCGCCTATGCCCTCTATGCCACCCATGCCGTCCATGCCTTCCAATCTCTCTCAGCCTTTCTTTCATTCATCTCGGCCCGATACGCTGCTAGACTTGTCCCCGGAGAGCGGCAACTTTGAGAAAGCATTGGAACTGACCCAGATGAATGCACAGTACCCACCATATCATCATCAGCATTATGACCCGCGCATATCTATGCCTAACTTCAATCCTGCCACGATGTATCCTGCCTACCATCAGCAACCCCATTCTCCGTCTCCGGGCTTCGCTGCCCCGTATGCTCCTCCCGGTCCCTATGCCGGTGGTCAGCCCATGTCGCGTAATTCGTCGCAGATCTCCGAGAGACCGGCATCCAGCACCGGTCAACCCCATGGTGGTCCGAACCACCCTCCTTCGCTAGGCCAAGGTACTCCTCAGCAGATGAATGCGCAGATGGTGGGCAGTAAACCCGCCGTTGTCGGTGGCTCCAACGCGCCGACGGGTTCCGGTTCGACAGCATACCGAACCCAGAAGGCACGGGCTTCGGTGACTATCAAGAACCCCAACGGTGAGGTCGTTGATATCAAATCCATCCATCTCAACAAGAAGGATTCCGTCTCTGGACCCAACGTGCAGCAGTCCAAGACTCCACCCGTTGTGGCTTCATCCTCTTCTATCCCCACCCCTCCTCCCAAACCCGCTGCGCCTGCTGTTGTTCACTCCCGGCCTGATAGTGCCACGCCCAAGAGTAGCGAAGAAGTTCAGAATGAGTTCAAGGCCAAGATTGCCAAACAGATTGCTGAGGGCAACCACCCAGCCGACGACAGTGTGGCCAAAGACGCTGTCAAGGATGCCAAAGCAGCGCCCTCTTCTGAGATTCCCGCAGAGACAGCTGTTGAGGAGATTAAGAAACCGGTCGAAGAAACTAAAGCTCAAGAACCAGTCATTGTGAAGAGTGATGAAAAAGCCGAGCCGACCAAGGTCGTTGTTGATGAGCCATCAACCAAGCCTACGCCCGCGCCCGCGCTCACAGAACCCAAGGACACGGCCCCTTCTGCCCCTTCTGCCCCTTCTGCCCCTTCTGCCCCTTCTGCCCCTTCTGCCCCTTCTGCCCCTTCTGCCCCTTCTGCCCC
>JAOYMO020416523.1:0-24232 GCA_025802455.2 Iodosphaeria phyllophila | reverse complement strand
CCCAAATTTGCCCCCCCCCCCCCCCCCCCCCTTTTGTGACATGGAAAGACCCGCTGGTATTTCTTACCCAAGTTTCTAACTATTGGTTCCATGGGGTGAACGTACGTTCGGGTCAAACGCATTGAACAGAATAGGATGATGGTCTAGCTAATCCAATCCAGATCTTCGGTTCTCGTCTTATCCTCCAGCATCGTGAGTATTCTCAGGCACCCTTCATGCACCCTTCGACGCATTTCTAAGGGCATTAATTCGCTGCAAGACGAAAATCCAAACTGTCGGGAATATTCGAAGCAGGTGATCAAAGGTGTCACTGCTGGTATCGCGGATTTTATGTATGTACGGGTCAACTTCATGCTTCGTCAATATAATAAAAGAAGACGAAATCACAGAACGGTGGAGTCCAGTGGAGCTTTATCGGTCTTTGTGGGTAGATAGTGCACTAAGGCCAGGCCGTTCTCACCAAACAGCCCACGAATATTTCAGAATTGCTTCCAGTAATACATGAGACGATTGTTGAGGTGTGAAAGAAGGGAGGAGACAAGGAAGAAGGCAAGGACGGTGGAGGACGGCCCTAGTATCTGGGGACGTAACTCCTTGCGTGGGTATAGTATGAGGAACCTCCCGTGGGCCTCAAGGCTCGGTGCCTCGTTTTGCGTCGAACCTTTAGTGTAGTCCTATCCGTTCTCGACCTGTTTTTGTTTCAGAGCTTTGCTTGAACGCCCTTGTGTGGCAGTCGAGTCAGACAGGTTTTAAAGAGGAAAGGCATTTTCCGTGCCGCCATGCGGCAGCCAAGAGGGCAATTAGAGTTGTCTCCTCACATGGGGTATTTTCCCGACCGAGATATTTTGTTCAATGATCATATGATGATCGTTATACGTTCATAATTATCGAGCCAAAGGATATTCATAATATAAGCGCCTGGTTAATTGTTCATTTAATCCAACATCGTTTACCACGTACATGTGTATACATCTGTGATTTTTACTATGAAGAAGAAGGGCCACCTGTAGTGCCTGATGGACAGGCCCAGATGGTCCCAAAGCAATGAGCTATTCCGCTCAGTGGTTAAGCTACACTGCCAAGCGGGTTTGTGTCCTCGAATGTTCATCAAACTTGGGAACAGATTCGAAAGATGATAATTCCTTCAGAGCAAGACGAAACAGACGACCATACTGATCCAAGGATGGATCATAGCTAATTCGGGACGAAAATACACTCTCTACCGGATCATCAATTTGACAAACGCAGGTCGACATTCCTGAAGGAATGTAATGTCAGCCTCAATAAATGAGAAACTAAAGATAAACAAGTCGGTTACCTCTGAGAAATATATATCTCTCTCCGCAACACCGGTACATCAGTAACCATCCAGTATGTGAATATGTCCGCTTTGTGCTTGTCATTCAAGCACCCGAATTATTCTACTGGACGGAAGACGTACTGACTAGGAGATTTGTTATACCTCTTTCCCTTTCCGCTTGTGATCCGAAGCCCCGTTTTATTTCGAATAGCCCAACGGTTCATGATAATGACTTACTTAACGGGAATTCAGAAAATGCTCACTGTCGAGACATCTGGGAAACCCCTTAACCTGTTGTCCTATTGTCGTGAGAAACAATCAAGCCAACCACGATGTAATTATGTAGGTTTCGAAGCTTTCGACCGGTTTCCAGTTTACTGTGGTTACAGGGCAAAATATTACACCCGCATAGAGTACTCCATAGGGATCCGTGCGTGTCTAACAACTCCGCACTACAAAAAAGTAATTTTTAATTTGAGCCTACAATCCTACGAGTCTATGAGGCAGGCAAGCATCACGGCATCACAGTAGTTGAAGGCTTTAGCATTTACTCCGTTAAGCAATTAGAAGCTATCATATTCCTATTCTCTTTCTCCCTCACCGCTTGTGTATACCGCTTGCCTGCCTCGTAGGCTTGTAGGCTCGAAGGCTCGTAGGCACAAAGAAAAAAGATTTGTTTTTCCGTGCGGGGCTGCCGGGCCCCCACAACCCCCCACAGAATGCCGTATGCGGGTGTAATATTTTTTTGCCCTCCCACCACAGTACTAAGCCGTGGCTTGAATACCACTGGTTGTTTGGGATAACTATCTCCCCCTTTATCTTGGAACGAGGTAGCGTCAGTACGTCCATACCATATCTGTCACCACTACCGCCACAGGATGTGGGACAAAGAAGTTAAGTTGAAAGGAAGTCGAGAGACGAAATCTGAGCAACCGAGATAAGCCAGATAGAACAAGCTGCCGAAGCTTCGTACTCGGTACAGGTACAGAAGCCTCAGCTAGCGCAGATGAGGTCATTACAGTGCCTGCGAGTCTTACTGCGACTGTGCCACTAATTACTTACAGTACCTCTGGAAGTTTTGCGAATTCACTGTGCCGTTGAGGACTACGCATTGGCGCAGGAGAGAGGACACAGCTCCGTTATTTGTGTTTTTGTGTTTTCAGTTTACTAGTAGCTGTGGCGTCTCACGATTTTTTCGTCCACACGCAGACCAAGGTCATGCTGCTCATTGATGTTTGATAGCTCACCATCTCCCCTATCGATGCTGTGATCTTTCTGGATGTGATTGTTGGCACACAAACATCAATGCTGATCGTATCGGTACTTTTTCCGTCGCACTTATTATTTACTACCTCCATCTGCTTCTCGTTCAGGCCACCGGAGTTCATTTGGGTCTTTTCGTCTTGAGAGCATCAAAGCATTCCGTAGGACCGCCGTCGATGCCACCAGCCAAGTCAAGAGCGAACCAGCATCACGAAGATGCCAAGTCGGAAGCAACGAACAGCAAGGAGAAGAATGGACAGGGCCAGCAAACAAATGGCAAACTCCGTCGGGTAACCAGCACCACGAGTAACAACCAGTTCTCGACTGGGTCAGCGAAGGCATCAACAACATCGGCGACGAACGATGCGCACAAAGCTGTTGCTCAAACAGCAGTACGTCCATGCTCCGCTCGAAAAGATGGCCTCATCGCTCGCCCGTGCTAACTAAGACCTCCTCTTGCTAGCTTCAATGGTCCTCTTCGTTCGACCGCGACACTCTCCACGAATACCGTCGAGAATACAAGCTCGACACCCCGACCTCGTTCGCGAACAACTACCACAATACGATCCTGTCGCGTCCCGGAGGCATCGGCCTCTACTCACCCACCATGGCCCGGCGGCCTGAATACCGACGACAAACGAAGAATGAGCTCGGAAAAGTGGTCAAAGAGCATGTGAGCGGACTCAGTGTGCAAGAGAACGACGTTGTCGTGAACTTCCTGCATAGGGTCAAGAATCCAGGTATTACCAAGCCCAAACGGAACAAGAAAACACCACATTCGGGGCCGATTCCTTGACAGCACTGCATCTAATACCGAGTGCGGTGAAGACGCAGGAAGATAGGTATAAAGGGGTTTCATGAGCTACATATGGGGGTCCAGGATGTCCTGAGCGGGAGTCTGGCGTTCGGGCGAGGATTGCATGGAAAATGTGTTTGCACTACGTGGCATGATGCGCGATCAGCAGGTTTCCCATGACGCATGGCACTTCGCATTTGAAAGAGGAGTTTTTTTTGTTTTGTTTTCAAGTGACGTGTCGCAGCTCACGAGCTCGGGTTCTACAAGCACGAGTTGAAGAGAAGGGTTTCAATCAAAAACGCGCAGGCCAACTGGTCACTATGTAGCAGCAATGGAATCTAGTGTCCTGCCAATGTTTGGTCATGTCATATTTAGTATTTCGTCGTAGGCGCATGATCCCATCAGGTTCTTGCGATAGGACGAGCTGCCATTATGGTTTGAAACGGGTAGAAACGGAACGCGTTGAAGCGCGCGAAATCGAATAGCCATACAGTACCAGTACCTCAGCAGCTCATGCTAATTATCTCTTATCGGAGTGGGTCCTTTCTTATCGCTCAGCCATGTGGGCGGCCAGATGCGGGGTGCAGGGTTGGTGCGGACCGATCTACGGTGAATTTGTAGCTGTGGGCACTCAGTGCTGCTGCGCGGGAAAAAAAAAGTTCAGCGGATTCATCCGTAGATGCTTCTAGTTGGTTCACGATAGCGCATCGTCATTGTTCCTGAAATTTTCGATCGGCTTTCCAGCTAACTGTTTTGCGAGGCTCGTGTGCAACTGCTGCAAGATTCGGCGCTACCGGTAGTATGCGCGGCCGGAATGGCATGAAACTCTGTTGGTAACGGTTGACACGGGGCCTTTTTTCTGTCTTTCCATCCAAGATGAATGCGACCTCAACTTTCGTAACCAGGGCCGCGCTTCCGTCGCGGCTGCTCTCACCTGCACAAATCTCCAGGAGACAAAAACCACGGGCGTCCTGGCGCAGGCGTGTCCCAGAACGGACAGTGCATTCTATTGCTGCTGCTCGACAGCCGGCAGGCTCTTGCGCCAAGTCGAAACGGACATGGCCGCCACAAAGCAGGGTGGGTAAAAATGATGTCCTTCTGGTGCGAATTGCGCAAGATTGTTCTGAAGCTAAGCGATGTTCTCTCCATTGGATTAGTGTTTCCATACGACGCCTAGATGTCTTGCAGTCCTGGATCCATACAAAGCACTCGGCGTCGGCAAATCCGCCACGGCAAGCGAAATCAAGAAAGCCTACTACGGCCTAGCGAAGAAATACCACCCCGATACCAACAAAGACCCCAAAGCCAAAGACAAATTCGGGGACATCCAATCCGCATACGAGATCCTGTCTGACCCCAAGAAGAAAGAACAGTTCGACCAATTTGGAAATGCAGCCTTCGACTCCAATGGCGAACCACAACCCGGCGGCGGTAACCCGTTTGCGGACGGAGGGCCCTTTTCGGGCTTTGGTGGGTTTGGTGGTAAAGGAGGATTCGGAGCCAACATCAACCTGGATGATCTGTTTTCTCAATTCGGGGGCATGGGTGGAAATCCGTTCGGGAGTGGTCGTGGGCGCGGGTCTCATCACCAAGAGATACTAGTTGGTGATAATATTGAAGTACAGACTACCATCAGTTTTATGGACGCGGCCAGGGGGGCGAGCAAGACTATTACGATCCAACCAACTGTCAGCTGCGGTACTTGCTCCGGTTCCGGATTGAAGACAGGCACGAAACGAAGTGACTGCAAATCCTGCGGTGGCACAGGTACTCAAGTCCACTTTGTCACTGGTGGATTCCAAATGGCCTCTACATGTGGGAACTGCAAAGGCTCTGGCACCACCGTTCCCCGCAACGCCAGTTGTAGGCCCTGCGGTGGAAGCGGCGTGGTGAGAGACCGCAAGACCATCACCGTGGACATTCCCGGTGGGATTGAGGACGGCATGAGATTGCGCATCGATGGGGCCGGCGACGCGCCCGCCACCGGCGAAACCGGAAACTCCCGAGTACGAACAACCAATGGCGACCTCTATGTTTTCGTCAAGGTCGCTGCCGACCCCAATTTCAAACGGAGCGGGTCCGACATCCTGTACACGGCATCCATCCCCTTGACAACAGCGCTGCTGGGCGGCGAAGTAACTGTGCCGACCCTCGACGGCCAGGCCAACATCAAAGTCGCCACCGGCACCAACACTGGCGACCAGATCATACTAGGCGGCATGGGCATGAAGAAGCTATCCAGCCGGCGCGGCGTCTCGGGTGACCTCAAGGTCGAGTTCCGTGTCGCCATGCCCAAGTACCTCACTTCTAACCAGCGCGCGCTGCTCGAGATGCTGGCGGACGAAATGAATGACGAAACCGCTAAGCGGGTCATGAATCTCAAGGCTAAAGAGTAGGTTTTTCCCTTTTTCGCCGCCACAAACGTTCGGATGATCGTCTTGTGCGGGTTGAGCAAGCGCTGATGGCATGGCGGAGCAGTTTAGGCGGCAATGATTCGAAATCATCATCATCACATCAGAATGAAGGGTTTTTGAAATCACTCTGGCATACCTTCACTAATCACCCGGCACACAGACAGCCTGGGACCGGCGAGACAGGGTCATCATCACCATCATCCTCCTCATCATCATCCTCCTCATCAGAATCAGGCCCGACGGGTGAGGGCAAGTCGAGAGAGTAACCAAAAAAAAACAGTCCGGCTCCGGGTCGGGGTAAATAAAAGATACGCGATCCATGGGTTTCACGCCGAGGTAGGGTTGTACTATATGATGATGAAGTAAAGGAGGTAGGAGGGGGATGATACCAGTACACAAGGGACAATGACGGCGAATGTCACGAACCTGAAACGCTCCACTCTCTCATGATGAATGGCTCACTGCCTTTTTTGCTTCTCCACTAGATAGGAAGGATATAGACTTGAGGGGCGCAATTGTGAACATAGTGGATTCTTGATGTGATATCAGGAGGGAACTGAAGAATCTTTAGTCCCCGTCTATGAGCTATGTGAGGATCTCCTAGCATGTGTTCTTGTCATTGTATGGTTTCCTGTGATTGGTGTCTCATTTTTTTAAACCCTCATAATCTACCGGCATGGTGGTATGGTGGTATGCATCGTGTTCTTCAGTTCCTTGAGCGTTACGAACACGGCCTCACCTTTGCTAGACTAGGCACTACGTTCCAAATGGACAGAAAACTATACAATCCCCGACAAGCTTGCATTCGCAGTAAGTGCGGTCCATTTCAAGTCTTTGCCAGGCCACGATACGGTAAGCGCTTACTTACAACTATCTTGAAGGCTGAGCAGACCTGACCTGACCGCGGGAGGTCGCGAGCCAATGAAGATGTTGTTGAGATGATTCCACGCTCTGAGTGGGCCGGAGGACAAGAACCATCTTCATGCTATCTATTGAGCGTGCTGGAGCAACCAAAACTATCGATCGAATTGACAAGTATTATTGCCCGCTATTTTGGTGAACTAAACCCGGAACTGGACGAGACCGGTGCTACCGGTGAATGCATTGGAAAGGGGAGGATTGGTATCGTGTTCACTTTGAGGGACTATCCCGGCAGCCAATCCCCTCGGGCGGCTAGCCTGGTGTGCTATGTCGTCCACCACAGGTCGCTGAGACTCGCTCCTTTTATCATATTGAAGAAAACCAGCCCAGGATTACTACTTTTCCAATATCGTGACTTCAGATTGCTCCAGACCACATGTGCTTGTCGCAAGACATTCATGCAGCGGCAAGAGTGGACGCCAATCCGAGCAAGCTACTGTACCTGCTGCTGAGATTGTTGATTGGAAGATCCCCTTGCAGTACATGTGAAACCTGCCTGCCTGCCCAAGACACCTCCGCAATGAAAATAATGCGACCACCTCTCAACTATCTCAGCCGGGTACACAGTAGCCAGGGTACTGCAACACTGTCGTACTGATACACACAGTGAGACCAACCTCTCAACCCGCGCCCGAATCTTTAACCCGCCTTTTGTCAGTGTGTTAACAAGAAGTCCGCATGAAAGTCGCGGATTTTTGTCAAACATCGCAACACAACCGCCGTTTAGGGCCTTAATACATTTCTACCGTTAGTCCAAGCAAGGCTCAGGAACAACGTGGGGGATCAACGGTTCATCCCCTGGTTCATCGGCTCGAGCTTCCATCTGGTGGATTATCCGGCTGCCCAGAGACATTCGTCATTGCTAACCGCCCCGCCCCCGCTGACCCCCGACCCGCCCGAATCTATCATCAATCATCAATATTAGACTAGTTACACGGACATTCTTCTTGTCGCCGCACTTATGGCTCCTTTCTCTGGTTGAACCTCGCCGTCTCCGTCGATCGAATTGCTTTGTCAATTTAAAACCAAGGAAGACCTTGGAGGAGGACAAGGGGACAACGCTTTCACGCCATCGCCATCATCATCGCCATGTCACAGGTTCCTATGCTCTCTGTGCCGCTCAAGGCTACTAACGAAATCGACTGGGTGGCGCCCTTAAAATCCTACATCCGACATACGTATGGTGATGACCCTGAACGTTATGCCGAAGAGTGCGCCACGCTCAACCGGTTGCGCCAGGATATGCGCGGCGCGGGCAAAGATAGTACGGCCGGCAGAGATCTACTATATCGCTACTATGGTCAGCTCGAGCTGCTAGACTTGCGTTTTCCTGTCGACGAGCACCACATCAAAATCGCATTCACTTGGTTCGATGCCTTCACGCACAAATCCACATCCCAATATTCGCTGGCGTTCGAGAAGGCTTCCATAATATTCAATATCTCGGCAGTTCTATCATGTCATGCCGCAACCCAGGTCAGGTCCGAAGAGACAGGCATCAAGACGGCGTATCATTCTTTCCAAGCATCAGCCGGCATGTTCACCTATATCAACGAGAACTTCTTGCATGCGCCATCCGCCGACCTGAGCCGCGATACTGTCAAGGCCTTGATCAACGTCATGCTCGCACAGGCCCAAGAAGTGTTCCTCGAAAAGCAAATTGCAGACCAGAAGAAGATAGGATTGCTAGCAAAACTCGCAAGTCAAGCTGCCTACCTGTACTCCCAGGCACTAGAAGGGGTCCAAGAAAATGTCACTAAGGCTATTTTCGAGAAAGTGTGGCTTTTGTTCGTGCAAGTAGGTGCATTGATTGAGCACGTATGTCCCAATGCGTCTTCACACGACTTACTCACATATGGCAGATCAAATTCAACCTGCTATCTTCCATATCATCCTATTTTCAAGCTCAGGCGGAGGCGGAGGCGAATTCATATGGCACGGCTGTCGCAAGGCTTACCGCCGCTGAGGCCCAAGCAAAAGAGGCCAACAAAACCGCCAACAACTTTCCGCATAGCATGCCGCCGAGTTCGAACTTAAGTCCGGAAACAGGCGTCGCTTTACTAGATTTAACTAAGCGTAACCTGACCGCGATCCAAGTTAAGTTGAAAGAGCTGATAAAAGACAACGATTACCTATATCATCAGCCTGTTCCTGCCGAGGCTAGTTTGACCCAGGTGCCAAAGTTACCCGCTGCGAAACCCATACCTGTCAGCGAGTTGTACGCGGGCCAAGATATCTCACGGATTACTGGGCCCGACCTGTTCGCAAAAATAGTTCCTTTAGCCGTGACCGAATCAGCGAGTTTGTACGACGAAGAGAAGGCAAAGCTAGTCCGAGCAGAAACAGAGCGCGTGGATTCGGCCAACAGCGAGATGGCGACCAGCCTGGATTATTTAAGATTACCCGGGGCTCTGCAGGTGCTGAAAGGTGGTTTCGACCAGGAAGTGATGCCGGATGAGGATTTCAGGACTTGGTGCGATGACGTTGCCAACCACGAAAACCCTATTTCCATTTTCGACACCCTGGGGATAGATAAGGACTCGGTATTCGGTGTTCTGGAAAAATGCACAAAACAGCTGGATATGGAGGAGAGCATTTGCGAGAAAATGCGATCGAAATACGAGGGAGAATGGACGCAACAGCCTAGCTCACGGCTCACAACGACTTTGAGGGAGAACATTCGGAATTACCGTGAGGCATTAGACGAGGCGGGGAAAAGCGATGGGCAACTGTACGCGAAATTTAGACAAAACGAGGAAAATTTCGAGGAGATGCGCACGGCGGCCCAGGACGAAGATGCAGATGGCTTGTTTCAGCGGGCTATCAAGCGGTTGCAGGCGAGGGGGAGCAACGCGTCGAGTCCGGCTGTTGCGCAACCGAACCTGCTAGACGCGGATTTTGATGACGCCGATGACAGCGTCGTCGAGCAGATCAAACGAGTGGAGGATATTCTGAAGAAGCTCAACTTGATCAAGAGGGAACGAAACCAAGTGCTCAAGGATCTCAAAGACAAAGTAGGTGACCACGCGTCATGTGACTGTGACATACTAGTAGGGCTTCGCTGACAGGTCACAGGTTCATAACGACGATATATCTCAAATCTTGATACTGAATAAGAAGTCCGTCGCAGGCCATGAGACCCAACTTTTCCAGGCAGAGCTGGAGAAATTCCGACCACATCAAAACCGACTTCTACAGGGAAATCACAAACAAACCTCGCTCATGAAAGAGCTGACGAGGAGATTCAACACCCTTCTCCAGGACAAGCGGGTCCAGGCAGAGCAGAGCAAATATGAATCGATTCAGCGACAGAGGGCGTCAGTCTTAAATAAGTATCGCAGGGCTTATCAGGAATTCTTGGACCTCGAGGCCGGTCTGCAGGGTGCCAAGACTTGGTACACAGAGATGACAGAAACAGTGGATAGTCTCGAGAAAAACGTCGAGACATTTGTCAACAATCGCAGGTCAGAAGGCGCCCAGCTACTGCACCAGATCGAAGAGGAACAAGCGGCAAACAAGAACAATCAGGCCGAGGTCGAACGCGAGCGGTTACGCGGTCTCATGGAACGCATGTCCGTCGATCCAAGTACCTCGCCCAAACCAGCTCCCAAACCACGACGTGCTCCTGCACCTCTCGCTTTACAAAACTCAGGCGGCCAGGCTCCTCCTCCCCAGGCCCCTCAGTACCCGCGACAATCCTTCACAGGACAGTATCAGCTTCCTGGCTCGCCACTCCCAAATCAAACTTCATATACGCACACATCGCAATACGCATCGCAGCAACCCGCAGCATACAATCCCAGCACCTGGGGACCCAACCCAGGCCCGACATCACCACCAGCACATCGCTCAAGCTTCAGCCTCGGAGGCATGGCGGGACTCGGCCCCTCATCGCCGGCCCCGACCCAGACCTCCTTCTCCACGGCGCCAAAACAATACAGCACCTACGGCACCCCGCAACCTCAACCCCCGCAACAACAATCGCAGGTACCGCCAAACCAGACCTACATGCCGCCAGGCTTCGTCCCGCCTCCGCCGCCACCAGGGCCTCCACCCCTGGGACCACAACAGACCATGTATTCGCAGAATGATTACGGGTATATGACACAGCAGCAACATCATCACCATCAGTCGAGCCCGGGGCCGGCGGCAAGGAACTCGGGATCGCAGCAGCAGCCGCCTCCGCCTCCGCTGCAGCAGCAACAGCAACAGCAAGATCCTTGGGCGGGGTTAAGTCACTGGAAGTGAGAGATCTGGTATAAAGGCTTTGAAAGTCGAGGGGGTGGTAAGGAGGGGTTGGTGGGGGTCACATAATGGGAGAAACGAGGGTGTGGTTCAAAGGAGTTCTGTAGGAAAAGTATGGGCAGGGGATGAAAAACAAAATCTGGAAAGACTTGCTGGAAAGGAATGGGAAGGAATGGGAAGGATTCCTAATGAGCTGGTGAGAAGTAACATGAAAACGAACTCAGACACAAACACACACACTACACACACATGGGGAAGAAGGCTAGTGGAGATGCGAGTCTCGTTGTTGATACCAATTCCAATGCGCTTACTACTGCTACCTTGACGCGCTCAGGACTTTCCGTGAATCAACTGCCTAACTGAATGACGCCCGTGATACCGGCAGTCGTGTTGGCTCGGGTATCCCCATTTTCTGCCCCAAAGCAGGGAACAAGTCGTGCCGATGCGTCCAGAACGATAACCTTAGATCCACCCTGGTACAGTAGAGCTTGTATGCGCGGGTACATGGACGGGATACTTGGATAAGACGAACAAGAATTCCGGACGAGCAAAATCATCTTCATGGAATGGGGTCACGGCAGCGTCACGCGATCTCCCCCAAAAGGGCAAGGAGAGCGGATACCCTACGCGGGGTGAGAGCCTGCTCTCCTCGTTCGTCTAAACGGACTCGGGAGCTGGCAAATATTCGACAGGGCTGGAGCCAGGGCGACGCCAGGGGGGGAAGGGAAATCAGGCGGCTCGCGGGATGGAATCATTTTGCTCGTGGGCTGAGCTGGTTCGGCTGGGGATAGGCGAGGATGGGGAGCTCGATTTCGTTGTTTAGCGAAGATACATCAAGACCGCCGTGGGTGCAACGTTTTGTCCGGCGACAAGGGGACCGACTGGCGATTTCCCTGGAGTTTCTTTGGGGGGGGGGGGGGGGGGGGGGGGGGGGGGTGGCCAGCTGATGACCATGTCGGAGATCATGGACGTTGGACTAGTCGCAATATTTTGGATGGGGTGCGTGCATATCAGGAGGGAACTACGAGCCGGACTGCGCCAAGCGACCCAGAAGAAACTAACCCCGGTTGAGAAGAATCAAGCAGCGCTCAAATCGGATCAGATTCGGTAATATTGGGGTTGTAAGCCCGTTGACAAACTAGCTACTCTATGGGTGTGTTCTATGCTCCAGATTTGCTTTTTTGAAAAGTTGCCAAGAAGTCCAGGTAAGTATCCGATAGTGGATTTGGACTGATAGTGGCAGTTGCTTTCTATAACGCGCACATAAGCATACCGCTGCCACCAGGCCTCAGCTAATATACTAATCTCAGCAAACCAGGATAATGAACCGATGTCTTCTCCAGAAAGTATGCCTCATGAGGTGATTTCCTGGATCGAACCAAGCCCGTACTCATATGCAGGGATTGCAAGCCCCAGGTTCTTCATGGACCATGGACCATGGCGAAATCCTCCATGCTGGCAACATCGCTCCCACGATAATTATCCAATTACTTCGTAGACAGGAGGAATAAGCCCAGGTACTTTGTCTACCTGTCAGGTGGTGGAAATCAGACCCCTGTCAGATATTGCGTGGGGATAACCACATGGATGTGCGCCGGGATAGGGATAAGGATAGAACACCCTGGGCTGCGCAAGCCGCACCCAAAGAAAATTAGCAGAACAAGGAAGCAAGGACGTTGGAGTCCCAAAGAGCTCAGCTGAGATTCAAAGGCAATCCGCCAGGTCCACCAGAGGCAAGCAGCTTCCTACTCGAGCAATACGAAGCGAATTATGGGGTAAGGGGATGGAGGAAAAAAATGCAGCTATGAGGCGGCCATTTGAAGAAAAGAAAATTTTGAAATCTTCTTCTTCGGCTCCCTGCAAAGCGGAGAACTCGTGTGCCTACATCTAATCATACTGCGTAACTAAAGGGTTCCACTTGTCATCAACATCCATTCGCCGCGATACGTACGTGTCTTCTCGCGGTTGTGGTGAGACCGTAAAGAAACCTGGAAAGCCCAAGCTGATATCTGAACAGCATGTCTGTTGTGTCTTTCGGACCATAATTTTCTTCCGCTCCTCGCTCTGTGGTCGGCGAGTCGTGGTCTTTCGTCATCCCGGAGGCCCGAATCCACATTCTATTGGAGATGGACAGGTCGGCCACGACAACCAGGTAGATGCTGTACTCGCCCGGTATCTGTGAGCATCCGAGCAACACCGCATGGACCTCTGCTGTGTGGAAGCTCAGACCTCGGGTATTACATAGTATCCAATAGTCAGCTATGCCGAGGACCGTCGTATCGTTGCAGCAGCTCAGAAAAAGCTTGGTCGAAGAAGAATATCGGAAGAATTTTTTTTCGATGTTACCTGGTTGTCGGGTTGTTGTTGTTCGATGATTGACACCGCACACGTGTGCAATGCGGAGACACATCGTTCAAGCAGATCAGCAAACGGTTGAGAGCAAGAGCCACTGTTCGAACGTTATAACGATCGAGAACAGTTTCTGTCATCGGCTAGCGTGAGATTTCTTTTCTTTTTCCTGGACATTTTCGGAAGGAGCAAGGGTGGAGGCATCAGTTACATTAGTGCGCTTCATGACACTCCACGTCATATTATTTACATACCCTGTTTTAAAGGCTCTATCAGGGCCTATATGGTACTTGCACTTTAGATTGAGACATGAATACTTCCTACCGGTGCTCTTCTGCACTCCAACGTTGTTGTTGTTGTTGTTGTTGTTGTTGTTGTTGTTGTTGTTGTTGTTGTTGTAGCATGACTGCCTACCAAGAATGTGTGTTTAATCGGGGTTATTCTGCGCAGGACTATCCTCATTAGAATCCTCAATACCTCAGCTTGTACCAGATGGACATGTTGCTAGAGCTAACTTTAGTACAAATGCTGGAAGTATCGGACAGTTTTAATCCCTGGTGTTCACGGGGCACTCTCAAAAGAATGACGGACAGAGTTGGGTCTCATGCAAGAATCAGCACCTCCAAGTACCGGCATTGTGATTAACTGTCTTCTCTTGTACGATGAGGCGGCCTACTGTGGTAGAAACTTGTCACGCCCCACCAAGCTCTCAGAAAAGGAATAATGTGTCGATATTAGCATACTCAGGTAGAACTAACAGACGATATTTTTCTTGTTATGAATTTCCGCGGCTTCCATCCGCGAACAGACACCCCCATTATGTAGGTCTCTCTTCGCTTGGACTCTAAGAGAGCCCCAGCCGGTCGAGCTGGAGAACCTGTAGCTTACTGAACCATCCCGGAGTTTTAGTTGGGCCGTAAAAACGATTGTCGAGGCGCACAGAGGGGGGGCTTTGCCAACAGATCCTGAGTGTGCATTGACGTAAATGTCCAACTATTGCGTGATGGGCTGCTCAAGGCGATGAGGTAACCTCGCTGTTCGTAGGATATGAGGAAATATGGTCCACAGCCGTGTCTGATCTACATGTATACGTACGGTGAAGTGTAACATTGTGGGGGGGATATCATACAAATGAACCAATGTTAGAGAGATTCTGCAGAGCCAAAACGCTCTATAGCAGAGAACGCCCACGAAAATGAAATTTTCGTACAACTTTAGAGCCAATATTATGATCTAAGATCCAAACCGCAAGTGTGGGGTGGCTGGCTGATGCTTTTGGGAATTGGTGTCGATAATGTACAGTAGGTGCTCTTTTGGGCATGACACCACCACAACACGACCGAACCGCATGGGCGTCAGGTGAGGTTGTGAAACATACTCCTCAAAGATATCTCGCTGGGAAAATGCAGGCAACTACTCGCTGTATGTACTTGACATGCAGTCCTCAAGCCACGTTGTATGATGCGGCAGTCATGCCGTATCTGTAAAAGTTGATTGTGTGCTACGCTGGCGTAAAACCCGGACGCCTCTGCTTGCTGTGTTACACGCACGACCCTCTCTAATCGTCGGACCGCTTCACCTTCGACGTGAGCACGCACCGACCCCTTTCACATAGGCCCGCTAAAATATCCGAGCAAACATTGTTTGCGGAAACGGCGATTGTGGTTCGCTGCCAGGGGTATATGACCTGCAATGTTGCGGACGATTGCCTATCTGGGGGCTGGTAAGGAATGGTTGGACAGAGGAGGGTGATGACATGAGCCTGCTTCGCGTTGAGAGATCTAGAACAAGCCAAGCCCCAACGGGAAACATAGGGCTTCGACTCCAGGGTTTGGTTTCGAATAACTCGACATCAAGCTTGAGCTGTCGTTGTGAGCCGTGTGCAACTGCCGAGAGAAGGATTCGATGGGAGAGTGGGGAAACGTGTGTCTTGCATGAGCGTTGTCGAAGCAGGAAATGATGCTAGTCAGACGAGCCCATAACCAAGTCTGGGTACTACTTGCAGGGCCTGAAGATCTCTTGAAGACCACTTTCACCTATCCCGTGTCCATTTTAGACCTAGAAGGTTTTAACAGAGGACCCAAGTTGATCGTTTGTTTAGCATAATCGAGCCGTTAGGTAAGCGAGTAGACTTCAGTTGCAGTCGTTTATGCTGCAAATCAATCCAACGTCACGGTCGTATTCCTACATGGGTAATCACCATAATTATTATGTAGGCTCCCTCCAAGTAACCAAAGAGGCACTTCCAAAGGTCATATTTAAAATACTGCAGTAAGGGGCACACCGGCACCAATATCAAACGTTGGGTAGGTCCAGACATGTTGGACCTTTGATATCATGGTGGGGGCTGGAAGACTTCCTTCGAACCATAAGCGAGGCTACGGTAGTAGAGAAATACTGTAGTATTAAAGAGACCTTTTCTCGTCGTGGAGATCCGAGCCCACTCAAGGGGTGAAACATGAGCAATGCCCATGGTCAGTGTCCCGTGTAGATTGTGTCCAAGCGGACCTTGATTTTATATCGTTAACCCTCACGTTGATGTTAATTAATTAGTAACAGGAAAGTAGACGAGATGATATGAGCCGGACCTGAGACCCCGAACACGGCATCATGTTCAAGAAAACTCGGATGCCGGTAGGGGACTGAGACACTTGCCAAAGACGGTTGCCGCCGTTGCAAACCATAGTCTCGGTTGAACGCCTTGTGTTGCTTTTTCTCAAGTGGAAGATTGATGAATGGCAAGAGGCGCCTACTTACTGTACCTCCAGCAGTGCCGAGAGCCCTGTTTAAGGTGGCTCGCCACTGAACAGTCACTTCACACGGCACATTCTAAGATGACCCCTGGAAATTTCCAATTAACTTGCACCCCTTCAGATTGAGGATGTTGGTCAGATAGTGTCATCCCGATTACCTCATAATCGCCCCGGCTAGGGACCACCCAAGGAAGCTACGAAGACAAGTTCATTTTAAGAAATTAGGAGTCAGAATGATAGCTCATTACCGGTATCAACAATAATCGAATTATTCGTTGGAGCTACGGACTCCCGTAGGTAGTTATAAAATCGAGACAGGACTACATTAGATCACTGACCCGCGAGGGCCGGACAATGCGTAGGTTTGAACCGCGTCGATTGGTGGTCTCCACAGACTGACGCGATCCACCCCACGGGCTACGGTTCAGATGGACTTACATGCATTAGTGCCGCTAATCTTGCTGGACTATGCTTATTTGTTCCGCCCCTTCAGGTTGCACGATTTGAGCCAGAGCTGTTACGGATCAGTCAATACTGAGAATTTTCATGGGAGAAGAACATTTAAAACCGCGCCGGATGAACGTAACAGAATAGATCCAGACGTTACTGCTCCCGCCGGTAGCAGTGAGTGAGTGACCCAGATGATTTTCGAGCTCCAGCTGAGTGAAGTCTCTTTTGAGGTTTGGCTGCAGAGAACAGGAACGTTTTTAGCGTCGTGGGAAGCGGGTTGACGTGGCGCCCCAAAGTGGGAAAAGCAACTCGGTTCATGCTGTGCCGCCATTGTTGACAAAAAGTGTGAGGATTTTTTTTAAACGGCTGGGGGTCGGGAGACCGGGAGTCTCAAACAAGGCTGATTACCAAAGAATGCTGACCTCGTGCGTTGCTCCCTTGAGATTTAGAAGGGACTTACCGGCATCTAATTAAGGATTGGTTCATTTCGCGGGCTGAGGCGTTCGTTCACGACCACGAAAGTAAGCTAGGACCGGCAAGAAATAGAAAGAATCGTCGCGTTCATGTTTGCATTCGTGCTTGGTGATTCCCAACCTCTGCCATACAGATTTCCTGCAAAAAGTTTCTTCTCGCCGCGGCTGGAACAGTGCCGGACGGGACGAATAGGCGTGTCCCGTGTCCAGCTCAACCCCCTCAACAGCAAGCTTGGAGCGTGAAATTTTTCCAATGAGGCATTAATGAATCCTGAACATGAGTTGAATGGCCAAATTTGCGCTAATTGATGTCTCCATTCGTGTTGATTACTTTACCCATTTGGAGACGCAGAGTCTGGAATCAGTTGGGAGGGGGGAAGAACCAAAGGACTGACAGACTAGCTGATTTCGTCATCCCTCCGCTTACACAGTATGCAACAGCAGTAGCTTGGGTTAGATACATGGGGGCAGATACATCAGATTGATGTCATTTTGCCGGACTTGGTCTGTCAGTTGACAGCGCATAGGCTCTTGCACTACATGGTCGATCCCTGATGTAGTTTGCGTTATTCCAAGGTGTTTCAGAGAGTGAAGAGTGGTGATCGAGATAACGATCGCATACCAACAGGGCGTAAACTTTGAGATCGATGGCTGCGACGTGTCGAGAAGCGTGTCTGGGGCGGCCCGCAGAGCTAGCCGCTTTACTGTTACGAGCGAATCCAGCTCCCGCCTTGTTCACGCCACCCTCTCTTGGGAAGGTGGGGGACATCAATTAGCAAAAGGCGTTTTACCTAATTCACAAGCTCCTCGGTACTTGCAAACCCGCGCAGTTTTCGCGTGCAGGGCAAAGTTCCGTGGCATTACTTGGATCCGTCCGCCTATGATATGAAAAAATGCCCATGAGCCGGCCGGCTGGCAGAATCACCCAGATTTCATGTTAGAGCAAACACAGCCGCAACAACGCACTCTAATCGTTCGTTATCTTGCAAAATTGGGCTACAACAACTTTGCCACTATTGAGATCTGAATCTATGGGATAAGAAATGTCTTCTGCTCGGGAATGCGTTAAAACGATTAGATTCAGTGCTACTTGTAGTTAGGCATCTGTCACTGCCACAGACATCTGGGTCTGGGTTATGACATCCAATATCGAGACCTGTTGGTCGTTTCATCCAGTAGGACTTGGGCATTGCAATAACCGTGCACATGGCTGTCAGGTCAGACGGAAACATCAGAGCGTGGCCGGGCCACTGTTGTTATGTGAGAACCAAGATGCTCAGACATTAACCAAAATCTGATTCTTTGATCGTTATCCCCGTCCTACTGATAATCACGCTCTCCTAAACTTCGGGCAGCTCAGAAAGCGTTTGTCCGGAGGTCAGCAAATACCGCGCTCACCTCAGTGTGGCGCCGAACGAGGCCACGAGGTTGCATAGAAAAAGGTGGGAAACAAGCCGGCGTTTGCTCTTAGCTGCAGCAAGACATCTCCAAGCATCGTGGCAATGGAACCCCAACAGCACAGAATGAGGGATGAAATTGGATGTTTTTTTCCGGCTACAGGCTAGTGGCACTGTGCAAACGGAAACGAAGCTTCGAAAAAACGATAGATACGAGAAGAAGGTGGCATTGAGATATCATGAAGCCGAAGAGGCCGGCAGCTTGCTGCCGACGGGCTGAGGGATGGCACAAGTCTCAGCTCGGTACGGTATTCCGTGACTCCAAAAATCAATTGTCAAGTCAGGATTTAGCAACAAACGTACCAATGCAAGAAGAGGCAACTAAAAGCACCCTGTCGTATGCACGAGGACGGCGCCGCACGCACAGCGACACAAAACCACAAGTTCTGGTTCCTTGTCTACTCTCATACGTCCATCTCGCAGTACGTTCCACGCCGGCACCAATGGCCTGCATGCAGGGTCAACTTCATATTGTTCTTTATGTCTGAGCACCCGCCGGTCTCAGGTACCATGCCTTCCCACTTGCTTCCCAGGTCCATGCACCATGCTCATGCCTGCCTTGGGAACATGTCTTCTTCCCTCGCCCAGGCTTTAAAAAAAAAACGAGGGCTGTAATCAAGTCAAAACGATGACATCCCCCGCCCCGCCTTGCTTGAAAGTTGTGTGCTTTTCTTGATTTGCAATTTTTTTCCCTTCCTGATCGGTTCTTTTTTTAGTGAGAGCTCCTTTCCGTCATTCTGCTGTCTTAGATCACGGAGAGATAAACCTCACCCCCACTCTAACTTCCTTCCCGATTTGGACGAGGCAACCTTTTTGTCGCCCCACACTGCCATACTACCACCGACGATTACGCTGCGCATGGCCGACGTCGCGAGTCGGCCAAGATGGGCTTGCTCGGGTTTCTGACGCGCAAGTCGAGTGACAAAAATGGGGTTGAAGGAAATAGCAAGGCTTTGAAGGGGCAGCCATATCAAGCCACGACTGCATCTTTACCTCCCAAACTTGGTATGCCCGGTGTAGCCTTTTGTTTAACAACCATTTCTTGCTAACATGCTTAGGGGCATATCCGGTAGCTGGGAATGGGCCTAATGTTTTAGAATCATTGCAACAGACGCATAGTGAAAACACTAGGGGCCACGAACCATCTGACGCCAAGCAAGCCTCGGTGCCACTAACAAACCGATTTCGCCTGGCTGGTAAAGATGGAAGCCGACCGCAAACGGCACCATCCAAGGATGACTCAGAGGAAACTTCTGCCTCCATGATAAAACGGAAACATTTTATCCGACCCCAGAGCTCGCTAGGGAGCGTAAAGGCTGCGTTCAAGGAGCCGAGACGTCCCTATAAACTACCTCCAAATGAGCCCGAGAGAAGCATGATCGACAAGAATCTCGCCATTGCTATTGGCACCGGCACTGCCTCAATCCGTAGCGGGGATTCCGGCATGTCCAGGGCTCATGTCGATCTGCTCGATGCACAAGCTGCTTTCAACCCATCGAACTTCTATGATCGCTTGAGGGCTGGAGGCGCCAGGGACTATGGCGAGGACGTGGCTGATCGGAATGTGGGAGAAAATGGCGTCAACGTTCACTCGGCGCAGGCCCATGCCTTCTACACTAAGAAGAAAGATCATCGTTACTCTTCGGTGACTGAACTCAGAAGTCCTATGGCGAAAGTGGCGGAGCGCGAGGATGGGGGCAAAGTGGAAGAAAGGGTGGGAAAAGAAGAAGGAGAACGAGAGAAAAAGGGGCTGTCGGTTTACGAACCCAAAAGGTCAAGTTCATCGGTACTCGCCACTAGGGTACGGTCGTACAGTGTTTCCAATGGCAAGCGACCATTCCCCTCAAGAACATCTTCGTTTGTTCCGTGGTCACCTCCACTATCAGTAGGTGAGATTGAAGAGGAATGGTGCGACGGCGGGATCGAGACGGCCCAAGTAGTAGACCGACGAAATTCTATGCCTATTCGCGTTGTCAGATCGCAATCGACGGGCGAACGACCTGACCCTCTTCGGATGAACGCACCAGAGTACTTTCCAAACGAACTACAACAAAAGAGCAAAGCAGTCATTGAGACATTCGAACAGATTCGCATCGCGTCGAGCCCCGCTAAGCCCCAGTCTAACAAGAGGCAATCGATCATACTACATTCCACGGGCGGCATGGATACGCCCACCAAGAGAAATAGTATAGTGGGAACGCCGAAGCTCATCCGGATCGAGTATTCGCCGATCCCACCCATGGAGAACCACCAGCGACCCAAATCGGCCAAGAGCTCAAGGCGTGAAAATGCTGCGCCCAAGGCAGCGCGGACCGAACCTCGACCTCGCAGGCTCACACTGGCCAGTATGCCATCACAAGTCAAGAAAGCACAACGGGATCCGAGGGTTTGCGTCGACTCTCCAAATGCCGCGTATGATCCCTTGTATTTGCAGCTTACGCAGTCGCCTTGTTAGTGATTTTTAATCTGATTTCGTTGCTTTTTCTGTTTTTCCTTGAAAGTTTAAATCGCGTTTTGTGTAAAGAGTTCCAGGCTAACTAAGATCCTAACAGGGACGACATCTTCTTTCCCTAAAGACCCTTCCAATCATGAGGTCCTTGCATCTAACCCGATGGCTCGCACTCGCAGCCTCAGGTCAGCTTCTGATAACAGAAGTGTGAAGAATCTCGACGCAGAGGAAATGACACCGACAAGTAGCGGTAGCGCTCGTCGCTGGTCTATAGGCTCAACGGCAACCTTGTCCGACGTGAGCTCTAATCCTTTCCGCCCACAATCAAGACATACTGCCAATACCTCGGTGGATCTGGCGTCATGGCCAGAAAAAGCCAACTCAAGCTGTGACTCGCTGGGCTTGGTCTCAGTTCGCTCTCCACCTGAGAGGAAAGTTCAACCCCCCCAACGTATTGAAGATGATACCACTCCAAGCCCATCGGCGCCTCAGACCAACGTGCCTGAAGTGACGGCGGCGTCTTCCTTCAGTATGGAAGACGGCTACTTATCAGATGAAGAGTCTATACTGGATTTTACCCGGCCTCGTGGGGAGGACGAACGCGAGCTTTTGTTCAGCGAATGGGGCTACGGTCTTGCCGGGGCCGAGCTGCCCGGGCTCGACGGGCCTTTCGACGGAGTCGATCCGCGACCCGTGCCTTTGTCGCCTCCAAAATTGGGCACTGTCTCCCTGGAATGTGAAAAGCCTTATCCGCTTGAGCCGGTGCTCGAGCGGGCAATTGAGGTAGACGAAAGCGAAGTTCCCATGTCTAGCCCGTCCAAGCGAAGCGGGCTGTCAGATTTCGTCGAGCTGCCACAGTACGACTTTGGTGACAGTGACAGCGACGAAGACATCTCCTTCGACATTCCTACTTCGAGACCGGCGACAGCTTTGCGGCTGTGCGACCTGGAGTTAGATGAGGAAGATGAGGATTTGACAGTGGTGCGGGACGAAAAAGTTGCTGTTAGCACTGCAATCCAGCTTCGCAAGGAGGCCAAGCGCAACGCGAGGACAGGGAGACAAGCTAAGCAGATCCGGGTACGGGGAATCGAGACCGGGAGACATGACGGAGATGAATCATGAGAGTATTTTCTTACAGTTAATACTCCTATTTTTTCCTTCTCTATTATTATTTTTTTACGTTCTTCACGACGATAATCATGGCGTACGTGGAAACACTTTGTCCTGGGCGTATGGTTAGACATGAGGTCAGGCGCTGGGACGAGATGGGAATCGGTCTACTGCCTAGGATAGGCGGGCATGGCTCTGGTATTGGGCAGGAAACGGGGGGCTTCTGGCGTTGGAATACCCCTGCAAATGCTTTTTTCGTTAATTTTCTTTGTCTGATAATGACCAAAGGAGGAAGAGAGGGAGGCATCTGTGGATGGGAAGGGCTACGGTGATCTAGGTGTGGGTTGGGATCCTGATGGACGGGGGATGGTGGATGGCGGACCATGCATGGTACTGTATGTGCGATTTATGAGGCTTGGAAGAACCATTGTGGGCACATACAGGTGGAAAGCATTGAGAGCCTGGAAAAGGTCCGGCTAGATGGGTGGTTGTATGATGGGGATTGCATGGATAGATGGTAGGAGGGGGACGAATGAAAAAAAAATCAATCTTTTGACAATCCTTTGGCTTGTAGAATTTTGAGTCTTTGAGCTCGGTCTGTGAGTGAGTGATGTTAATTCCTGATATCCGACAGTGGATACCTCGACAGCTCAAGCATGTGATTTTAAAACGCACGGCATGTCATCAGTAGGTTCAAACGCAGCTACGGTGATCTTGCTGACCAACGGACTTTTCTGCCCAAAACTCTCCTTTGGATGGACATGTGGATACTGGGTGTGATGCAAGCACTCAGCAAATCACTTCGCAGGAAACTTTCGGGCAGCCTGAGTACGGTGGGCCACATGATCGCGTGTGCAAGCTTCAAGGCTCATCTCTATCTTTGCTGCACCCGAACCTTTGCTAAGGGCCGCGACTTCAGTTGGGAAGGAAGGAACCTTCTACTCCCACACATTACTTCATTCACAGTTTCTGAGTAACGTGAGAAGTGCAGCATCCAATTAACTATTACAGCATTCCTCGCCATGGCGACAATAGACATGGATCCACTGCTGCTCCTCCGGCAATCGATCGCGCTAAATAGCAATATCATCCCGACAGCATCCGAGGATGCAGACGCCGACGAGGTCGAACTATCCGAAGCGACGCATCTCAGCTTCATCGACCCGACGCGCCGCTCGGTGGCTATCGACACGCCAACACGATTCGCGACCAACGACACGCCGGTCAATCTCCGCAGCATCTACTATGCCTGGCTCAACCGCGAAGTTCCCATTCCCGAATACAACGCGGGGGCCGCAGCGCTCAACCAGGGCTTGTCCCGAACCACTAGTCGTGTGCAGAACTTAGCCTTTGTCGAGCGCCTCGATCTGATTACCTGGCTCGAGGGCGCCAGCGAGGAAAGCGAGTATATCAAACCGCTAGCCGGCGACAAAGATGGCGCGGCGTCCAGCGCTGCGGCCTTGGCTTTGGCATCCAAGGGCACAGCTGCACCTGCGATGGGGTCTGCCATCGGCCGGTCGGGCAAAGGGTCGCTAGATCCTAGACTTGCTGTGATATACAATGGCGAGCGCCGGATGAGCGACCGCAATAGTGCACTTCGCGGCGTCAAGCCGACAGATTTCTCACATGTGCGTAAGCTGGCCATGCCTTTCATGTCTAAAAAGAATGGGACTACAAACACAACTGCGACTACGACAACAGCATCCTCTACAAACAACATCTCCTCCAACCCCTCGCTCTCCCTCCAACAGCGCAAGAAACGCCCCGATCCCATCATCCTCCTCTCCCCCTCGGCGTCCTCGATCCTGCGCATGACCAACATCAAATCGTTCCTGGAATCAGGCAAATTCGTGCCAGCCGACTCAGCCACGGCGGGCACCTCGGGCGTGTCCATGCTGCACATCAACCGCGTCATCAAAGACATGGACGCCAACCGTCCCATGCGCTTCATCCTCGTCGAAGGCCCCGAGCAGTTCAAGCCGGAGTACTGGAGCCGGGTCGTCGCCGTCTTCACCACGGGACAGGCCTGGCAGTTCAAGAACTACAAGTGGACGAACCCCAACGAGCTGTTCAAGCATGTCCTGGGCATCCACGTCGGGTGGGCCTCGGAGCAGCCGCCTCAGGCTATCCAAGAGTGGGGACATCGCGTCCTGTCGCTGGGCGTGGAGCGGTGGAGTGGCGGCAGTAGCGGCGCCGCAGGTATGGGGGGCGAGACGAGTCGGTGGCGGGATCGCGAGACGGTGGAGCAGACG
>JAOYMO020416522.1:0-56454 GCA_025802455.2 Iodosphaeria phyllophila | reverse complement strand
GGTGAAGACGACCGGGCTCTCGGCCTCCAGCTGCTGCCACTCGTAGCTGAGCTTCTCGCCGTAGACGTTGAAGCTCTCCATGTATTCGCGGGCGACGTCGAACAGCGAGCGCGTCACTTCCATGGCCAGGTCGGAGTCGCGCAGTCGGAAGATCGCACTCTCGACGGCGAAGTCCCTGCCGCCGTCGGCGTTCGTCCTGTTGATGTGGCCCGAGCCGAAGCAGTGCACCGACTCGGCCTCGCGGCCGGCGAGCGCGAGAAGGGGGGCCACCGCGTGGGTCGCGTAGTGCATCGGCGGCAGGTCTTTCCAGTAGTCCGGCCATCCGGCCATCTCCTGGATGTGCGCGCCGCGGAGGAACTGGATGCGACCGAGCTCGCCGCTCTCGACCAGCTGTCGTGCGTAGAGGAACTCGCGGGTGTAGACCGAGGTCTCCATCATCATGTAGTTCTTGCCCGATGCCTCCTGGGCGGCGACGATGCGAGCACAGTCCTCCACCGTCGTGGCCATCGGCACCGTGCAGGCGACGTGCTTGCCCGCTTCGAGAGCCGCGACCGCGTGGTCGGCGTGGCTACCGATCGGGGTGTTGATGTGGATCGCATCGATGTCCGGGTCGGCGAGCATCTCCTCGTAGCTGGTGTAGCGGCTCGCGATGCCGAAGCGATCGGCGATCTCGGCGAGCGCCCCTTCGGAGCGCTGGCTCACCGCCACAAGCTCGGCGTTCGGGTGGGCCTGGTAGATGGGGATGAACTCAGCCCCGAATCCGAGCCCCACGATGCCGACCCGTATCTTCTGCGTCATTGCATGCGCCTTTCGTAGTGACGGGCTCCAAGCTACGCAGGCGGCAGAGAAACTACCATGAACTATCCCGCTGCGACCCTTAGATTTATTACGCAGCACGTTCAGAGCCGAACAGTGAGGAATTCGCCATGCCGGATCGCGTCACGGACGTGGAGACGCGGCACGTCGCGCTCATCGTCGAGACCTCCAACGCCTACGCCCGCGGGCTCCTGGTCGGCATCAAGAAGTACCTCGTCTCTCACCCGCACTGGTCGATCTACCTCGGCGAGCACAGCAGGCACGACACCGACCTCTCCTGGCTCGACGACTGGCACGGGCACGGCGTCATCGCGCGCATCGAGAACGAGGAGACCGCGGAGCGCGTGCGACAGCTCGGGCTGCCCGCCGTCGATCTCAGCGCCGGAAGACTCGTGCCCGAGCTCCCCTGCGTCGAGACAGACGACGACGTCATCGCCCAGCTCGCGGTCGCCCACTTCGCGGAGCGCGGCCTCCGGCACTTCGCGTACTGCGGGGATTCCCAGTACGGCTGGTCGGTGAAGCGCGGTGAACGTTTCGCCGACCACGTCAGGGAGCGCGGGTTCGAGGCCCACGAGTTCCACATCCAGCCCTCCGGCAAGCTGGCGGACGATCGATGGACGATGGCCGAGTGGCTGCGAAACCTGCCCAAGCCCATCGGGATCCTCGCCTGCTACGACATCGCCGGCCAGGAACTGCTGGAGGCATGCAAGATCGCGGGACTCGAGGTTCCCGACAAGGTCGCGGTGCTCGGCGTGGACAACGACGAACTCATCTGCAACCTCACCACTCCGCCGCTCTCGAGCATCCAGTCGGATGCGACGCAGACCGGGTTTCTCGCGGCATCTCTTCTCGACGAGATGATGGCGGGCAATCCGGTACCCGCGCAGCTCATCCCGATCGAGCCGCTGCGCGTGGTGACGCGACAGTCGTCCGACATCCTGTCGGTGAGCGACCCGATCGTCGCGCGGGCGCTGACTCTCGTGCGTGACCATGCCGATCGCGGCATCCAGGTCTCCGCCGTCGAGCACGCGGTCGGGCTGTCACGACGGTCACTCGACTACCGCTTCCTCCAGGTCCTCGGCCGGACCGTGCACGAGGAGATCCTGCGAGTGCGAATGGACCGGCTCGCAGACCTTCTCATCCGAACCGACTGGACTCTCGCGCAACTCGCCGAACGGCAGGGCTTCGCGCACTCCGAATACATGGGCGTGGCGTTCAAGAAGTACACGGGCAAGTCGCCCGGCGAGTACCGCAGGGCAAAGTGGAGTGGGACTGGACCGAGTACCCGACGCCTTCGTACGGTGTCGCGCACTTCAGTGAGAACTCGGGTCGCGTCCAGTTCTGGATGAAGAAGCAGGACTTCATGGACTTTGCACCAGAGTGGGCCAAGGGTGCACTCCAACCGCTCAGTGAGGAGGCCATCAAGGAACATGACCGACGTTTCCCGGCGACACCTGATGAAGTCGAGGACACGCCCGTGAGCTCCATGGATTATGGCATGTGGCCGTACGGCCCCGCCGACCTCGAACCGATCGACGCAGTCGCCCGTGAAATCTTCGACGAGATGGAAGCTTCCTGGAAGGACGTGAAATGAGCATCGCTGACCAAGCCCTCGCCAAGTTGAACGAGGCGCTGAATTCGAAATACGATGATCCGACGATGGCGATGTTGAATGCCGCCGTCAGAATCGCTCGGCTTCAAAGCTTGCTCATCGCCCAAAAGCCTCTCGCTGCGATCACCATCAAGCGGCCCGATGAGGAGCAGAAGGAGTTCTACGTCGGACCCGACTACGTCGGTGAAGTGAATCACGATGCACACGGCTGGGCCGGCATGGACTCCGCCGAGCATCTGATTCGTGCCATCGCGCTGCGACTCGGTGTTGAAGTTCTCCGTGATGACGCCTTCGGCGAAACACTATCTGTCAACTAATGCTCTTAAATCGCGCTTCACTCTAGGAACACGAATGTCATCCATCTGGGAAGTTCGCACGAACGCGAACATGAAGGTCTTCTCGCAGCTTTTCGTCGCTTACGGCGGAAACTCCAAGCCGAATAAAGCCAACGCACCTCTGGCCTTCGCAACTCCGTACGAAGACAATGCCGCTGGTCGCAAGCGTCAAGAGACCGCGAAGAATTGGGGTTCCTACGGCAAGGACTGCTTCACCGAAATCATCGACAACGTTCCTCGTCCCGGTTTCAAGATCACGGACGACATAAAGCGGGTGTACTATGGCGGCGGAAACGTGGTCTGGCGCGTTGAAGACCCGCACGGGTTCGAAGTCGAAATCCAGTCCAACAACCTGATGGCCATCATTCAGACGGCCGGTATCGGTGCGGGCGGTGAAATCCCAGGCAACTGCCTCTGGGGTCGCGAGAACGGCATCAACATCCTGCTGCACGAGACCAGCAGCGAGTACAAGACCGCGATCCTGGCAGCCGAGACCATCAAGCCGCCCAAGAAGATCGGGACAGCAATTCGCGAAGTCGGTAAGGTCTATCGTCTTGAGAACGACGACCTCGTGATCTACGCCGGCACCGTTCACGTGTGCGACTGGGTCGGCATTCGAGACGAGAACGACGGGTCTGGTTCCAAGGGCAAGCCAACCGAGCATTCCGTCTATGACGGCACGTACAGCGGATATCGGATGGACTACAAAGTCACTCCATCCCGCAAGATGGATGTCGTGATTCGCGTCGACAAACTCGCATCGCCCAACTGCCGCGAATTGGTTCGACCCCGCCGTGTTCTCGTGCTGTACACGAAAGCACCATTGATCGAGCAACTCGATGCGGATGTCGAAAACATGCCTGCTCTCACACGCGAGTACTTCGAGTCGATCCTGCGTCAGGGCGATGGAAACTATCGCAAGGATGTCACGTACGCCTCCGCCAAGTTCGAGAACGATTGTGCGGCGATTGCCAGCATCTCACTCGAACCCATCCCTGACCCGCAAATCAAGTTGAAGGCTTGGGATGAACACGACTTCCAAGTTCGCTTCGACAAGATGGTTGAAGACAATCGGTACGTGACCAAGAAGTACGGCGGTTCAGATACTAATGGGCTTTGGAAACATCGCCCCACTCTGAGCGGATTGCTGCATGGCATCTACGATGTGGCGGTGATCAATGGAAGAACCATTGGTTCGATCGAGCGGTATGAGACCAACAATCGATTCGTGGACAATCCGTCTTCTGCTGACTCCGTGCAACTCGGTGGGCCGGCCGAAATCTTCGGGCAGTACCAACAACGATCCAGCGCCCAACGTCAGAACTACGGGTACAACCAATACGGTCGCGGGAACAACGGCCTGAAGATCAACCCGTTCGTCAAGATGCAGGACTTCAACCACGTGGACGAAAGGTCCGCTTACGCCAAATCGTTATACGATCAACGTGTGCTCTTCAAACTGGTCATCGCATGAAATACCGCCTGTACGCCTTCGTCATCAACCTGTACATGGGCCCTGTTCAATGGGGCATCCAATCTGGCCATGCAGCGCAGAAGTTGTCGGTCAAGTACACGACTGACAGCTCCGAGAACTCGATGTATCGGGTGTGGGCCATCGAAGGACCGACGATCATGGTCCTACAAGGCATGAATCTCGGGAACTTGAAGCGCATCGATGCTGACATCGAAGAGCTTGCCGAGTACTTCGGTCTTCCATGGGCGAACTTCCACGAGGACGAGGAAAGTCTGGGCGGCATCATGACCTGCACGTCGATTCTGATCCCCGAGACGCTCTTCGATTGCACGATCGAACGTGACGAGAATCGGAACACGGTGTTCGTCTCACCAGCCGGACTGGTGTACGACCAAAACCGGTTCCCGGCCGAGCACAAGCTGCTGTCGCTGATCAAGCTCGCAAAACTCGCTGGTTCGTAAGCCTCTGGAGGTGGGATTGCTTAAATACGTAGCAATCCCATCACCATCGAGGCTTCAATGCTTTCAAAACAGAATCGCGTCAAAACTCTCGGCTTAATCGCCGGAGTGGCTCTCCTGACGCTGGTCGCTACTTTCGGTTTTGTCCGATTCGTTTACGCACCAGTTGCTGGTCAATACACGTACAACGCTGCACCGAAACTCGGTGGCGTCGCGTTCCCTCCATTCGGTTTCGTGCTCGGCAAAGAGTCCCAGACTCAAGTTGCGGCAGCAGTGAAGCGTTATGGAATGGTTGGCGCAGGTCTCACGATCACTGACTTCGAGAAGAATGAACGCCCGCTGATCTGGTGGATGATCGATCAGGACAAGTACCCCGACTTCTACAAGACGTACTACGAGTACCAGGACGACCGCAAGAACTCCAAAGCACGTGGTCAACCGATCTTCAGCGGTGACGAGAACTTGAATCGCATCGTGTCCCGTCTTCTTGACGGTCAGCACGTGTGTGAGCCAACCGCGAATACGCTGCTTGGCAAGTCGGTTCCAGAATCGCTCAAGTACATCGAACGCGTGTGCTACGCTGCGATCCCACCATACGGTGGTGCCATGTCCGGTTATCTGACGCTGTTCCTTCCGTTCGGATTGAATGACGAACAGCTCGCCGACATTCGCTCGTCAATGATCGAAGTTCAGCTCGACATTTTCAACCGCGACATTCGTCACATTCCAGTTTCGAACGGCTTGTCAATCACGACTCCGGCTCCAAGCTCAAAGACTAGCAAAATCGCGGGACCAAACACCTCTCCAATCTCAGGTCTTTCGCAACCAGGGAAGTGATGGCCTCGAGCTCGTGAGTGACTACAATCGCTCATGAGCTACGAAAATCCTATTCCTGTTGCCGTTGGTCTGATGAAAGTTGCTCGCGTTCCAGGTGAGCAACGACTTCTCTCGGTTGTTCGAGGTATTGCACCCTTCATTGGTGAGCAAGCGTTCCCGGGAGGGTACGTGAACAAGATGGAGTCGGCTGAGCAGGCAATCGCTCGAGAGATGCTCGAGGAAACCGGGATCGAAACCAAATCGACAGATTGGAAAACGGTCTGCACGAAGATCACGCCTGGAAATCAGCTCTTGATCTTCCTCCGATACAGCGGTCGTCGCGCACTGTTGAATGTAGACCTGGACAAGTTCGAGCCGAACGACGAGGTCAGCGCTCTGAGCACCGTGGGTGTGGAAGACCGTCTGTGCTTCTCGTTGCACCAGGAAGTGCTGGAGACACCGACACTCTGGGTGTGATAGGTTCAACACACTCCATCCCGGAGTGAAGCGGCACACCACCGCTAAACTGTTACAATCTCCTATTCGTTACAAATAGGAGACGCGATGTCACTCGCAAGTACCAACATCCAGCGCCAAGCACAAGCAATCCTGAACCTGCACTCGGTGATCGAGACCCCGGAGTACGAGGCGATTGTTGAAATCGTGTCGGAGATTGCGAAGTCGGATTATCGCAGTCGAGTGTTGATGGCCGGTGTAGGGAAGAACGCGAACATCGCGTCCAAGATCGCAGAGACCATGGCGTCGCTTGGCATCCCCGCCATGCCACTGAATGTGTCGCACATGGGGCACGGCGACTTCGGATACATTGGTAAGAACGACACCATCATCCACATCAGTCGATCTGGCATGACACGCGAAATGCTGATCGCCATGGAGCACGTGAAGCTCATTCGACCCGGTGTCAACCAGATTCTGATTCACTGCAAGGCTGGCAAAGTCAAGAACCCGCACACCGACATCGAGCTGTTCATTGGTGCCGTGGAAGAAGGTGACGAGTTTGGCTTGGCACCCACCACCTCGACCACCGCCTTGCTCTGCATTCTGGACTGCATATCAGTTCAAGCGTCGCACAACGCTGGCTTCAAGAAGATGGACTTCCTGAAATTCCACCCAGACGGTGCATTGGGCGATATGCTCAAGAAGGAAGAAGCGCATGAAGCTTCGTTGGCCGTTCAACTGGTGCAGAACGAAAAGGCGGCCTTCGCTGAATTCGCTCAAGCGCAGTTGGCGACGATGAGCACTCCAACCGATACTGCAAAGGCAGTCGTTGTGAATACGGGTATGATTGACCAACAATACCGCGAGCCGCAAATCTCTAGATCGTCGTTTGGCGATCTGGGTCTGACCCCAGAAGAGATTCAGGCAGCCTATGAGCTTGCGGAACGGAGAATCTAATGCATATCGTCATCGTCGCAGGTGGTCTGGGCTCGCGCCTCGCGCCTCACACCAATCACATTCCAAAGTTCCTGGTGAACATTGGCAAACAAACCGGGTACGTGGAGCAAGTTCGGTACTGGTTGCAGTACTCGGACTTCACCCGAGACGAAGTCCTTCGTGGCATGGAAGACTTCGACTACGCCACTGACGCGTACCAGCTGATCGAAGACACAATCACTGTGATCGTGCACTCAGCGTATGCTGAGCTGATTCGTGAGTACCACAAGCTGTACTTCCCTGACGTTCCATTGACAGTCAAGACAGTCGACGTAGCCAATGGATCAGCGCACGCAATCTTGACGTCATGTGAGCACCTCGTCGGTCGACGTGACGTGTTCTTCCAGTGGTGTGACGTGATGCCTGGTGAAATCTTCGAAGCCAAGGAAATGACCGAGCACTTCCTCGGCAAGAACGTGGTGTTCACGAATTACGACCATCCAAATAGGTATGGCATGGTGAGGGTCGGAACTGGATGGGCGAACGTCAAACCGGCACTTCAAGAAGACGGTCGTGGTGGCGTGTTCGGCTTGTACTACATCAGCACCTTCCATACCAACATCAAGTTTGAAAATGGTCAAGACTTCGTTGAAGTTCTCGAGCAGTACGGTGAGATGCGTGAGCGTCAACTTGACAAAGTCATTGACTGGGGCGACATGCCCAAGCTCAATCGTACTCGTGAGACTGCGGATGCTGCACGCGAATTCAACAAGGTCGAGTTCCAAGGAAGCTTGGTCCTCAAGAGCGCATTGAACAATCAAGGCAAGGTCCTCATCGGGCGTGAGATGGCTTGGTACGACGCGGTCAAGACGTACACGATGGTGGACAAACCGCTGAATGTCCCAACGACTTGGCGTGGTGATGACAGTTTCGTGATGACCCGAGTGAACGGTGTGCCGGTGTTCGAGCAATGGCCATTGCTCGACGAAGATGGTCGTAAGCTCGTGTTGCAGCGCATGGTTGATCAAATGGAAACCATGCACTCAATTCGAGCTGGTGTGGATGCTGACGACATCCAAGCTGACATCAAGATGGAAGCTTGCGACAAGCTTCTCAGTCGCTATCGTGAAATCAAGGGCATGATCGACGCGTTCGGCAAGATCACTGAGGTGAATGGCTTCACACTGCGCGAGCCTGATCCAGAAGCCACGATTCGAAAGCTGTACGCACGACTCGCAGAAACCTACGCGGCCTGGACAGGGTACTCGCTGATTCACGGCGACCTGCAAATGTCAAACACCATGATCAATCCCGACAATCTCGAGGTGTCGATCATCGACCCACGTGGGTACTTCGGTAAGAGCCAGGTGTTTGGTCTGGCGGACTACGACGTGGGCAAGTTGCTGTACTCGCTGAGCGGTTACGACCTGTTCAACTACTCGAAGGACTTCCACATTGAAGTCACTCAGCCATGGGACGGGCGATACAGCTTGCAGTTCGACATTCCGAAGCCGAACATTGGTGGCTGTGAATCCATCATGAATGGAGTGTTCTTCGAGCAGCACTACATTTGGCTTGCGGTGTGCTGGATCGGTCTGGCGCAGTACATCAAGAACGACCCTGTGAAGTCCGTGGCTGCGCACTATCACGGGCTGGCGATTGCTGAACAAGTCCTGGCCGGGATCAACGATCGGTTCGCGCCCTGACCGTTACACTTTAGTTGACACTTGTTCGGGTCGGGATGCTATAATTCCAATCATGAACAACGTGTCAAACCAAATCAAGCTGTCGGCTCAGTACAACTTTGCTTTCTCTTCAGAGACGCAAGCTGTCGAGATTCACATCAAGACCGGTCAGGACTTCCCTACCGCGTCACTCCCAAAGACGGCATCTTCCGGCTGGCACAGTCGTTCTCCCCACGCGTGTACATCAAGCCGACGTTCAAGAAGATCAAGGACTTCGAAAGCTTCGAAGACGCGCTCGCTTTCATCATCAAGCGGCACAACCGTTCGTGCGCGCACATGACCCAATGGACGAAAATCGCATGAAGAACCTGCTCCAATTCGCACATTCGCACCGCTTCGCGGCCATGCACGGTGCCTTCATGGGCGTCGCGCTGTATCTCGCCTATCTGGCGGACAAACTGGCATGATGGCCGACACACCCGCAAAGATGGTCGCGGTGATCATCATCGGTTCCGGCTTGCTGCTCTCCGCGTGCGGCAAGAATCCGAACTACGTCGCACCCAAGTCAACGCTGACATGGTCTGCCGAAGTGTGCTACAAGGGAGTCACGTACCTGATGAACCGACAGGGCGGCATGGCTCTCATGCGCGACGTGAACGACCATCTGGTGCCCTGCCCGTGAGTTCCTCACTGGGGCTCAAGACGATTCTGGTCGCGCGCATCGAAGCCAAACTGGCCCCACGCGGGGAAATCTTCGATCTGAATCGGTACGGGCTCGTGGTGGCCAAGCTGGTCAAGCTCGCGGGGATCGGTCTGCCGCCAAAGGGTTTCGATTACGCCTTCTTCATCCGCAATTTCGACTGGAGCGTGGTGAAGAACAAACAGCTCGTTGAGCTCATCTTTCAAGTGGAGGCAGCATGAGTGATTCCGTGAACTACGGCCTGCCCGGCCAGCACGTCGTGTTCTGGCACGCGGTCGCACCGGGGCAATACCCCAATTTCCGCGCTCGTTCAAACGACTTCACCGACCTCGAGAAGGCTCGAGTGTTCGTGATCAAGTTGCTCGACAAGCAGACGAACAACCAACTCCATCAACAGCGTCACGTGCTGAACGTGACCGCGAACTTCACGCTCAAGGACTGATCATGCGCATCGACAAAGATGACGGGGCTGGTGGTGGACTGAACGCGATGTTTGGTTTCCTCGGCGAACTCGTCGGAATCTTTCTGCTCATCGGGCTCGCGATTGGCGGTGCAATCGTGGGGATCATCTGGGCCGTCGTTCACTACCTGTTCTGATCGTGAAGATTACAACCGGTCATGTTCTCGCGATCCTCGTGCTGGTCTGTTTGTTCTTCGCGATCCGTGATATCGCTCGCGAGTTCAATCGTGAAGTCGAACGTGAGGTGCGATACGAGAAGTCGCTTTCCACTGATGAAAAGATCGAGCTCAATCGTCAGCGAAACGACTATTTCAACGCAATGGGAGCGATGGTGTTCTGATGCCTGAAGGACCAGAAGTTATGCGAGTCCAGAAGGGCTTGGAGATTCTCCAGACCCGTCTGATCATCAAGGCCACCGTGACCGGCGGCCGGTACATTCGCAAACCAATCGACGACCTCGAGCGGCTCGAAGGTTCCGAAATCACGCACACCTCCGTGAAGGGCAAGCTGATCATCTTCCACTTGTCAGAGTTCGTGGGCTTTAATCAGCGGAACTTCGCTGCCCTGAGCACGTTGGGAATGACGGGCTGGTGGGAGCCGTACTATCTCACGGACCCGAAGCTCGAGAAGTACAAGCGAATCTCGCTGATTCTCGACGACGATTCCGAGCTTGCGTACTTCGACCCACGAAACTTCGGGACCTTCAAGGTCGTCTCGACCGACGAGATGAAGCGAAAGCGCGAGGAACTCGGGCCGGACGTGATGACCCATCAGCGCACTCACGCGGACGTGGAGATTCCGAAGTTCATCGAGCGAGTCCGTCGATTCGGCAAGAAGACCACCTTGGCTGAGGGCCTTCTGGATCAACGGATCGCGTGCGGTGTTGGGAACTACATCCGTGCGGACGCGATGTACCTGATGCGCTTCTCGCCACTCAGGCGGATGTCCGAGCTGACAGACCAGCAACTCCGGTTCGTGTGGACTGCGCTGCACTGGACAGCCAAGTGCGCATGGGAGGACACGTACCCCGAAGTGCGGGCGGGAGTGCCTGACGAGTTGAAGAATGGCGGGTACCGGAACCTGGTTTATGGGCAGCAGAAGAGCCCGACCGGTGGTACGATTCAAAATTACTCGGACAAACACGGCCGGACAGTCTGGTACTCGGCACAGGAGCAGTCATGATTCAGCGCAATGGAAAGAACTTCTACATCAACCTAGAAGAAGACTGGTACATTGGCGTCGTCGTGATCATCTTCTTCTGGTTCATGTTCAATGGCGATCACGACGACAAAGAGAAGATGGCGAAAATCCAGCAATGCACGGAAATCTCGAAGGCAGCCATCGCCGCTTCGCAACCCCTTCCATCATGTATCCGAAACTGAGCACCGAATTCGAATTCAGCCTGACCCCCGTGGGTGCGGGAGTCGAGATCGCCCTTGTGCGGTTGTCGGACGGTGCGATCAAAATGTTCTTCCAAGCCGGCACCCCCACCGAACAGGTCCTGTTGAACTTCACAGCGCACATGAATTCGCTGACGGATGAGCTGTGCGGGCAGTTCTTCCCAGACGTCAAGGTCAAGGCAGACGTCAAGAAAGAAAAGACGTACGTGGCTCCAGACTTGAATGCAATCAAGAACCTGCGTGTCACGGATGGGAAGTGCTTCATCATGATGAAGACCTTCACAGATGCCGATGGCAAGAAGGTCAAGGGGCAGTTCCAAGAAGTCACCAAGGCCGAGTTCCATGCGGAGCTCGAACGACGGTACGGCAAGGGACCAGCAGACAAGTGGCTTGAGGAAAGCGAATGAGATTGACGATGCCGAAGCAGTTCATAATTCCGGAACAGAAATTCGTTCCCAATGCGGATGGGACGGCATCGTTCCCCTCCTGGCTCCATGCCCCGTGGCATCCACCGTACCCTGGGAAGGTGTACATGGTGAAGAACGGCGTGAACGGGATTCCGTACCATGCGTGGTTCGATTGGTCCCAACAGTGGTGGACCATCGAGGAAAACGTGAGCGGCCAGCAAGTCGCTGGAACCAAGATACTCAGCGATCTGGACCTGTATTTCGTTGCCAGACTCTGATCCTCGGTTTAGTATGGGGTCATGACTGATCCCACCTTTCAAAAATTCCCTACGCTGGCCGAGAAAGTCGCTGCGATTCCAATGCAGTTGACTGGTGAAGTGCACGTGGTCGAGATGACCGAATCCGAACGGGGCTGGGGACAGCGACCCGACGGATTCATGGTCTTTCCGACGAAGGAAGACTGCACAGCGTACATCCAGAAGCAAACTGCTGACCGAAATGGTCCCGTACCCGATTATTACGTGCGGTACGACTACATCGGTTTGAAGCGCGCGGGTGCAAATCTGATCACGAGATTGGAAAAGAAGGGCGTCGCGTACATCGATCGCCTCTCTGAACTCATGAGCTACGACTTCTCGAAGTACAAGCAATGATGGTCATCGTGATGCCTAGACAGCGAGAGAACGTAAATAGCTCTATCGTCATTCCTCAGGAGGAACCAAAGATGAAATATAACGAAGACGGCGTTGCTGAACCAATCGTTCACGCATCCACCCCAGTTGATCCAACGGCACCGGCTTATGTGCCTCTCGCTGCATCTGAACCATCGCACACCGGCAAGGTCTTCGGCATTATCGCCGTGGTCGCTATCGTTGTTGCCGTGTTCTTCGGGTACACGCATCACAAAGTAGCAGTGACAGACAGCGTTGCTCCGGCCGCATCGTCTGCACTCTCCACCTCAAAGTAAGGAGTCCAATATGCGTGCTCTCATTCTCGCAGCGACGCTCGCAGTCGCATCTCTCGCAGGTTGTGCTGGTCTTGACGACCACCAACAGCGCGTCGGTTCTGGTGCCCTCATCGGCGCTGGTGCTGGTGCCCTCATCGGCGGCAACGCTACGGGCGCTATCATCGGTGGCGTTGCTGGTGGACTGATCGGCAATGAAGTTGATCACAATGCAAAGCGTGATCAAGAAAACCGTCGGTACAACGAGTGCCGTCGCTACCACGACGACCGGTACTGTGCTGGCCGTTAACTCAAAGGAAAATCCATGAAGGCATCTCTCATCGCGCTCGCACTGGTTGCAGGTTTCGGCCTCTCCGCTTGCGACAAGACTTCCAAGTCTACAACGACCGTCGAAACGAAGACTGACGGTGCATCCGCACCAACCCCAGTCATCGTCACGCCGGCAGCATCCGCAGCATCGAACTGATCCTGCTTTTTGCTCCTACTCAAGCCCGCCTTGTGCGGGCTTTTTAGTTTCCGGGTGTTAGAATAGAGCATTGTCCTCCCATTGTCAGGATGGCAGCATCGTTACACTTCCTATAATAGGGACATGACAAAACATATCGCACAGACCTATCAGGTGCTCGACGAAATCGAACACGTGAGAAAGCGTACAGGAATGTATGCTGGTTCGACCGAGCTGACCACCAGCTCGGATTGGGTGTATGAGCCAGTGTCGAAGAAGATGGTCAAGCGGGAAGTGCAGTTCATTCCGGCTCTGGTCAAGATTTTCTCGGAGATTCTGGACAACGCAATCGACGAACATCGCCGTTCACCAAAGGACTTGGACACCATTCGAGTGCAGTTCGATCAGGACGGCACGATCAGCGTACACGACAATGGCCGTGGCATTCCAGTTGTTCTGCACCCACAGACCAAGAAGTACATTGCCGAGACCGTGTTCACCAACATGCGTGCCGGTTCGAACTTCAATGATGCCGAAGATCAGCAACTGATCGGCACCAATGGTGTGGGCTCCACGCTGACCAACATTCTCAGCACGCACTTTCGAGTCGAATCGTGTGACGGCAAGAAGCTCCTCGTCCAAGACTTCTACAATGGCCTTCGTGAGAAGACCGAGCCGAAGATCACGGCATCGACGAAGAAGCACACCAAGATCACGTTCAAGCCGGATTACGAGTTCTTCAAGCTCGAAGGTCTCAGTGCCGATCACGTCTTGAAGATGACCAAGAAGGTTGCTGATGCGGCAGCTTGCAATCCGGCCGTCAAGTTCTACGTGAACAGCGAACGGATCGAAGTCAAGAACTTCGGTGACTACGTTGCGCTGTACGCCGAAGAGTACGTGTACGATGACACTGACGATTGGAAGGTCGGCATCAGTGAATCAGATGGCTTCGAAGCGGTGAGCTTCGTGAATTCAGTGGACACCTATGCGGGTGGCACACACGTGTTCTACGTCATGGACCAAATCACGGAAGCGCTGCGAGTTCACCTCAAAAAGAAGTACAAGCAAGACGTGAAGCCAGCAGACATTCGCAATCACATGCGTGTGTACATCAGCGCGAACATCAATCGCCCGAAGTTCTCCAGCCAGACCAAGGAGAACATGATCAGTCTTCCAGGCACGTACAAGACGGCATGGACGGTGCCTGAGAAGTTCGTGCAGAAGTTGCTCAAGTCGCCCATCATCCAATCGGTGCTGGATTGGCTCGAGGCAAAGCAGAAGATGCTTGAACTTGCGGAGCTCAAGAAGCTCAACAAGGACGCGGCGAAGATGAATCCGAAGCGTGTCGACAAGTTCGATGACGCGGTGGAGAAGCGTGATCGCCATCTGTGCGAGTGTTACTTCACCGAAGGAGACTCGGCTCGGAACTCGATCCAGTCGGCACGAGGCAAGAACCAACTGATCGGTTCGTTCTCACTTCGAGGCAAGCCACTCTCGGTGTACGATGCTGAAATCAAGGACGTGATTGCGAACGCCGAATTCGCGAACATCCTTGCAATCACTGGTCTGCAACTCGGCGTGAAGGTCACGTCAGTGACTCAACTCAGATTCGGCAAGCTTGTGATGCTGTCAGACCAGGACTTGGACGGCTTCCACGTCAGTTCGCTCGTGTTCTCGTTCTTCGCCAAGTACTGGCCAGAACTCTTCGAACTCGGCGTGATCTGGCGGATGAATACCCCGTTGTACATCGCGACCATGGCTCGTGGTGAGACAATGGAATTCTTCACCGAAGACGAGTATCAAGAGTGGTTGCCAAAGGCTCCAAAGCACAAGGCCGACTACTTCAAGGGTCTGGGTGGTTTCGACACCGATACGTTCGAATACTTCCTGACAAATCGTGAGCGGTACCTGACACAGATCACCAAACTGGAAGCTCAAGACTTGAAGAAGTTCGAACTCGCATTCTCCAACACCGAACAAGACGCTCGCAAAGAGTGGCTGCAAGACGTTCGGTACTTTGAAATCATGGAGTAAGCATGGCCAAGAACATGATCGCCCAGCTGACTTCGACCTCGGCTGGCGAGTTCATTGACGACAAGCTTCGTCTGTACTCGGCGCACTCCAATGTCCGTGGCATTCCATTCCTCGGTGACGGCTTCAAGCAGTCGCATCGCAAGGCACTCGACGGCATGATGCGTCGTGGGGAGAATGCGGACAAGGACACGGTCGAACGAATCGCGGCAGCAACTGCATCCATTACCGACTACCACCACGGTGTCGGCTCATTGGAGGGCACGATCGTCGGCATGGCGCAGGACTTCGCAGGTTCGAACAACCTGCCACTGTTCGAGAAGCACGGTCAATTCGGTTCTCGACTGAACCGAAAGCCATCAGCATCTCGGTACATTCGCACCAAGCTCGGTCCAAACTTTCGCAAGTTGTTCCCAAAGGACGATGACATTCTGTTCGAACGGCTGGTGTCCAATGACATGAAGGTCGAACCGAAGTACTTCACTCCGATTCTGCCGATGGTGTTGGTGAATGGCGCCGAAGGTCTGGGCACTGGTCACTCGTGCTACATCATGTCGTACAATCCCGAAGACTTGAAGGCCTCAATCCTCAAGCTCCTCGAAGGCAAGTCGCTCAAGAAGCATTCCCTGACTCCATGGTGGCGCGGATTCAACGGCACGGTTTCTCGCGACAAGATCACGGGGCAAGTGACGGTTGAGGGCGCGTACGAGGTGAAGACTGGTCGCAGCACGTCGATCGTGATTCATGAGCTGCCGATTGGAGCGCAGTCCGACAGCTACAAGACCCACCTCGACAAACTCATCGATCGCGAAATCATTGCCGACTACGACAATCTCTCCGACAAGAAGGGCTTCGAGTTCATCGTGCGGGTACCACGTGCCACCCAGGTGATGCCGGATTCCGAGATCAAAAGACTCTTCAAGCTAGTAACTCGGGAGTCCGAGAACCTCACGGTCTGGGACGGCTCAGGTATTCTGAAGCGGTATGACTGCGTTGAGGACTTGCTGTACGACTTCGTGATCTGGCGGACCGAGCGGTACGAGGATCGTCGTCTGAAGCAGATGGAGAAGATCAAGGCCGACATCGCATGGGCCGGGATCAAGATTCGCTTCATTAGGTACTACCTTGCGAACTACAAGTTCTTCCGCGACACGGGCACCAAGGAACTTGCTGCAAAGCTCGTCACCGAAGGATTCGAACGGCACGAAGAACTGCTGTCGATGCCAATGCGCAATCTGACCAAGGACAAGATCGCTGAACTCGAACAAGACGTCACAGACCTGAAGGCCGTACTCGCTGGCTTGCAAGGTGACAATGCAATCGACATGTACACCCGCGAGCTCAAGGCACTCAAGCTATGACCCTCTCTTCCCGACCAACGCCAACCGACCCGCAAGCTCCAAAGCTGCACATGAGCAATCAGCTCGACTGCGTGGAAATCACATTCACGAACGGACCGACAGATGGCCGCAAGATCGTGATTGGAACCTCATCCCCGTACCAGGCACAGGTGATTGTCGACCTGGTCAATGCGGTCGTGCGTGGTCTCGATAGGTGACAATCAGCTCATGAATCTCTCATCACGCCCGTCTGAAGTTCTGGACTCCGAGTACAAGCCCGTCATCAAGATCAATGTTCACCCCGGCGTGAACCCTTGGTATGCGGAAGCGCACAACGAGATTACTGGGGCCGCCATTCTGCTTACAGGAGATTCGAATGAGCTGTCGTTCTTCATGAACATTCTGGATCGCCTGAACATCGAATACACGGTGGACCTGAAATGAACACTGCAATTCATGACCTGACCAATCTGGTCGCGCATCACAAGGCAGTCGCTTTCAACAAGAGACGCGAAGCCAGTGATGCGCTGATCGTGGCACAAACAAACGAAGAAGTCGCATCGGGTCTCAAGGACTTGATCGACAAACTCAAGCGCCAAGAAGAGCTGGCGAAACAGAAAGAAGAAAAGCAATGAGCGGCCTGATCGAAACCTTCAAGCTCCGAACAGACGATACCAAGGCGTTGGAGTACGCAATCGGTATCTTCATGATCTGGAACAAGACCATCTCGCACTACAAGACCGGCACCGATGTGAACGGCAAGAAGTTCGTGTCCTTCCAGTGGCACGAAAGTGGTAATGGAACGCCGTTCATGAGCGCCCTCAAGGACTCAAAGCTGGTGTGCTACCAAGTCACCGAGTGGCTTCGCGGCCTGGACGAGAAGGACTTCGGCGCCCGTGATGGTGGTGACGGTTCAGACTCGCGTGGATTCGAAGTTCACGATGGCGGACCGAAGATGCCTGGGTCGGAATTCTCGTCGTACGACCCGTACACGATCTTCACCGTCAAGCCGACATGGATTTACTACTCGAAGTAGCAGCAATCGTAATTGTGGTGCTCGATGTTTATGGGCACTTCATCTTCTTTCGGTATCTGTACCGAAAGCATCGATTGAAAAAGAAAGTGTAAATCATCATGGCAACGAAGAAACGTGAGCTGCTGTTCAGCGTGACAGCAGCAGACTGTGACTGGAAATACAGTCACGGTCAAGGGGCAGGTGGTCAGCAACGGAACAAGTCGTTGTCGGCCGTGCACTGCACTCATCGCGCGTCTGGTGCTCATGCGTACTCACAAGATGGCCGTTCACAGGCATCGAACAAATCCGATGCGTTCGGCAAAATGTGCGTCACGCCTGAATTCAAGCAATGGCACAAGCGCGAGTGCTGGAAGAAGTTGGGCGTGCTGGATGAAATGGAACGGGCAGTCGAGCAAGGCATGGACCTGCGAAATCTGAAGATGGAGATTCGCGTCGATGGCAAGTGGACTGAGGTTTCAATGGACGCTCCCCTAGACGTAGACACAGAAAATCTGACGGTGACCTAATGGCACACAGCGAAACCAAGAACCTCCCGACGACCGAACATTGGGCGGCTCTGATTGACGAGTCGTTCACGACTGATTCGGGGTACGGGCACAACGGTCAGGCTGACTTGGTCACGACTTCGTACATGTCGTACCAAGCGTTTCGCAGTGAAGAAGAGATGCTGAAGTGGGTGGAGGACAAGAAGCGTTGGCCTTCGTCCAAGTCTTTCCGCATCATCTACGTCAAGCCTGCGCAGATCAAAGTCAGCGTGAGCGTTTCCGTTGAATGACCCGTACGCCACTCTAGGCATCGGGAAGCACAGCACTCCTGAGGAAGCCAAAGCCGCTTATCGCAAACTTGCGATGCTGCACCACCCTGACCGGGACGGTGACGAAGAGAAGTTCAAGGCCGTCAAGGAAGCGTACGAGTTCATCGAGTCAGGCAAGGTCTTCCAAGCACCTCCTGAACCACCAGCATCGTCTCAGGGACAATCGTACGGCCCCTATAAGAGCTCCTTCACCGGTGGTACTCCGCCACGCCGGCCACCACCGACTCCAAAGCCAGGATTTGGCAAAGCGCCGAACTGGGGAACTGCTGGAAAGCCAGCACAAGGGTATGAGGCGCGGAACCGCCCACCTCCCATTCCAATTGCGGCACGAATGCCAGGTGGGCATATCTGGGGAGTGACGATCGAGGTCACGGAGCGGCAAGCATTTGAGGGCGTCACGGTTCCATTCCGCTGCGATGGGATGACATTCCTGCACTGGATTCGTCCAGGTTCTGAGTCCAGCACGTTCGATCAGGTCTTCACCCCAGAAGACGAGATGATTGGTTCGTCCCGAAATCGGCCGTTCTCGATCACTGTCACGTTGAAGGTCGCTCAAAAGGAAGCCGCACAGTTGCCGAGCAACCATGAGGTGTCCATCGATCTATTCGCATTGGGTCTCTTCACGGGCGGCTCGATCACAACCAAGGATGCGTTCGAAGAAGCCGTGTCCGTTCACATCCCGCCGGGGTACAATCCAGATCAACCGATTGTCGTTCCTGGGCGAGGATTCGGGTCTGACAAGCGCGGCGATCTGATCGTCCGCATCAAGCCCACATTCAAGCTGCCTTCGGAGCTAAATTCAGGAGAGCTGAAACAACTTCAGCGTCTTAACGAACTGGCAACCAAATGACCCGCGATTATTACGAAGTGCTTGGCGTCTCCAAAGTCGCCAACGAAGAGGAAATCAAGAAAGCCTATCGCAAAATGGCGATGGACACGCACCCCGATCGCGGCGGTGACGAGGAAAAGTTCAAGGAATTGCAGGAAGCTTACGCAGTTCTGAGCGATCCACAGAAGAAGGCGATGTACGACCGCACACCGTCTCCTGGCTTCAATCCTGGCGTTGGTCGCCATCCGCACCAATCGGAAATCGACGACATTCTGGCTCACATGCGAATGGCGCAGCAACGGATGCGTGAGAACGCGGTTGCAGTGGTCGGTCTTCGTGTGCCAATCGCTGACGCATACAAGGGCATTCGAATTCCAATCAACGTGTACGGTCATTCGGTAGGATACCAAGTCCGTGCGGGTCTGCCACAAGGCGTGCAGTACGTTGACGAAGTTGATGTGGGCGATCGCAAGCGTCAAGTGCACATCCAGCTCACCATCGACACGGGTCCGTTCCAGTTTAAGAACGTGGGCTCCGAAGACGGGAACTTCTTCAGCGGCGATCTGCTTGCGCCACTCGAAGTGGACGTGCTCGACATTCTGCTCGGTGCATGGGTCAAGGTCAAGGACTTCCTTGGCAAGGAATTGCAGGTCAGAATTCCGGCTGGTTTCGACGTGGACAAGGGCAAGCTCAAGGTCGCTAAGCACGGCTATCTGAACTGGGTGGGCGACGCTCCAGGAGAGCGAGGCGACATGTACTTGCACGTGATTCCACGGTTCAAGGAAGCCAAAGACCTCGACGCAGCAAAGGTCAAGGAACTGTACGACCTGCATTTCCCGAAGGGCAAGAAGTGAAATTCCTCACGCCTCAAATCCAGGCCGACATCACCAACGCGGCGATGGGCACGAACTTCAAGGGAGCTGAACTCCGAAAGAAGATCAAGGAAGTCAAGACCCGACTTCAAGCGCAGTGGGATGAGACCAAAGACCTGGTCGTATACGAAGACCCCGAGTACGTGTTCGAGGCGATCAACTCATTCGGCAAGTCTGGTGAGTGCGTGGCAATGATGTGCCGGTACTTCAACAACGACTGGGGCACTCGTCCGTTCGGCTCAGACAAGAGCAAGGACCGCAATCTGGTCCTTGAGAAGTTCACGGGTGACATCAGCAAATTGTCGGTGCTCGACGTGTACTCAGGCAACGGGCTTACGAATACGACGCTGGCTCTGAACGGCTTCACGAATGTGGAGACCGTGGGGTCGAGCACCGGGCAACTGGCGTACCAGAAAGCGTGTCAGGAATTGATGCTTGGCCATGAGCTCGTGAATCACACCGAGCTGCCGACCAAGACGTACGATGTGGTGTGCACGTTCGAGGTCCTTGAGCACTTCAAAGAACCAGTGCCTCACGCTCGCGACCTGATGAACCTTGTCGCGCCTGGCGGGTACTTGTGCGAGTCACGCGGCTTCTCGTACAATCCAAACATCGGGCACTACACCGAGTACGAACTCAACGGCAAGATCGTGACTCCACCACAAGTCACTCGTGCCGTGACCAAAGAATTCCAGAAGGAGTTCAAGCTCGTGGTGGACTGCTTCCGCAAACCACGCATCTGGAAACGGCTGTGAGATACACCAGCGTTTCTGGTGAAGAGATATCGATGCATGAGCTTCCCGCGCAAATAGGCCATTGGCTGCTCATGGTCAAGGGATTCGTTGGAGACGGAAGACCACTGTGCAGACCATTTGCGGCAGATGAGGTCTGGCATCGACTTGGTATCTTCATTACGGACGATTTTGGGAACCTGGTCTTTTCGTACATGGGGCCATTCAAATGAAATTCATTTTTGCACTGCTTGTTCGAGGGCTGTACGCTCGAAAGGGCATGAAACCACCGGAGAATCTGTGATGGAAACGAAGACCAAGTTCCCAATGGGCGACATGAAGGCGGACAGCTTCAATGTCATGTTCAGGAATATCTTCGGTGCAGCGCTGCTATCGCTCGCGGCGGCGGTGATCTGGGAAGTTCCAGGCGGGATTGCCACCCTGATCTACCTCGTGATGTTCGGGTCACTGGATGTAAAGTCCAGGATCAGTGAACTTTTCGAGCAAAACCAGGTTATAATCCAACGGCAACTCCAACAGGATCAGGACCCCAAATGAAAGTCGAATGGCAGGGCCTTCACAGGGTCATCTCAGGTGGGCAGACTGGCGCGGACCAGGGTGGCCTGCTGGCCGGGAAGCTCATGAACATTCGAACTGGTGGTACTGCGCCCCAGAACTGGGAAACGAGCCGTGGTCCGAACCCACTGCTTGCTGCCTTCGGCCTCGTTCCTGAGGGGACACTCAAGACCCGCACCATCGCGAACATCAAGAATTCTGACGGCACCGTGCTGTGCTGCCTGAACCTGACGTCTCCGGGTTCCAAGCTGACTCGCAACCAGTGCTTGCTGCTCAACAAGCCAGTGATCGACATCAATCTGGCGAAGGCCGAATTCGTTTTCGACGACAAGGAAGCGTTGTACCAGGAACTCGAGTACCAAGCGAATCTGCTGTTTGACTTCATCACCAAGAACGAAATTCGCGTGCTGAACGTGGCCGGCAATCGTGAGCAAGGTCAAGGCACGATGGTGCACGACTTGACGCAGTACATCGTGCAAGCTGCCCTGCAGCTTCTCGACCTGGAATGGAAGCTGCTTCGCGTCTGAGAGTTCTACAATGCTCCATGAGCAAAGAACTGACCGAGAAGTCCAAGTACCTTTCCTATCTTCTGCGCCACAAGCCAGAAGCGGCAAACCTGCAACTGGACAAAGAAGGTTGGGTGTCTCTCGACGATGTGCTCGAGAACACCGACCTGACCATCGACGAGATTCGAACCATCGTCGACACTGACACCAAGAAGCGATACTCCATCCAACTTGGCAAAATCCGAGCGAATCAAGGTCACAGCACCGAGGACGTTCGGCTGACGTTCAACAAGGGCGTCCCTCCCGTCGTGCTGTTCCATGGCACCAATGACGGCATCCTGTCTGTGATCCTGAAAGAGGGTCTGAAGCCAATGGATCGCCATCACGTCCATCTGTCCTCCACCCGTGAAGTTGCCGAGAGTGTTGGCGGTCGTCGCCGTGGTGGGCTGGTTGTGCTCCAAATCGATGCCAAGCGAATGCTCGCTGATGGTCATTCGTTCTTCATCTCGGAGAATGGCATCTGGTTGGTCGACGCGGTTCCTGCTAAGTACCTTCGTCAGGACTCCAAATGATCATCAAAGTGTACACTTTCGAAGACGAATACCTGGACTTGCTGGGGTACATCCTCAAGCGTGGCGAACACCGAGCTGATCGAACCGGAACAGGCACGCTGGCCACGTTCGGTCATCAACTCCGGATTGACCTCAAGGCCGGCTTTCCAATCTTGAGCACGAAGTTCGTGCCATTCAAGGCAGTACTTTCCGAACTGCTGTGGTTCATTGAAGGCAGTGGTGACGAACGTCGACTGGCCGAGATTCTGCACGGGACCCGCGACCCTTCGAAGAAGACCATTTGGTCTCCAAATGCCGAAGGAACGTCTGGTGCGTCGTTCAAGCCGCAATATCCTGGCGATTTGGGTCGAGTGTACGGTGTTCAGTGGCGACACTGGCAGAATGGTCGCAACGCGCCTTACGTCGACAAAGACGGCGACACGTGGCATTTGCCGGTGGAAGTCGACCAGCTCGCTGAAGTGATCGACAAGCTCAAGAACAAGCCAACTGATCGTCGCATCATCCTGACGGCCTGGAATCCTGGTGAGCTCGATCAGATGGCACTGCCTCCTTGCCACATGTTCGCACAGTTCTATCTGTCGAACGACAAGAAGCTCTCGTGCCAAATGTACCAGCGCTCGGTGGACACCTTCCTCGGTCTGCCGTTCAACATCGCCTCGTACGCACTGCTCACGCACATGATCGCACAGGTCGTGGGTGCCGAAGCCGACGAGTTGATCATGACACTGGGCGACACGCACATTTACATGGACCACATCGAACAAGTCAAGCTCCAATTGACTCGATCGCAGTACGAGCTTCCAAAGTTGTCCATGAATTCGGCTGTCACTGACATCGATGGATTCACAATGGACGACTTCACCCTTGAAGGGTATGAGTACCACTCCGCAATCAAAGCAAAGATGAGCGCCTAATGGGACACTACTATTCCGAGATGATGTGCCAGAAGTGCGGCGATGTTCGATGCAAGTGCCCTCGAGTCGAGCCAGCAGCCAATCTGAATTGGATGGTGGACGAAGGCTTCACTCTCATCACGGTCGACGAGCACGACAAGAAGTACGCCACCTTCAAGCATCGGTATGGAACGTCTTCTGGCATGCCTCTCTTGCGCCGGATGGGCGCCAAGCAATTCGCAACTCGGGCTGAAGCCGAAGTTCACGCACGAGAATTGTGTGAAGCTGCGGTTGAAAGTGCCAAGGAAAAGCTGTACGACATGAAAGCACTGCTCAAGGTGAAGCCATGGGCAAAGCAGTAAAAGCACCGTTCTATCGGTACATTCGCCCAAATGTATTTGATGAGCGTCGCACAGAGGTAGCGACTCTGCCGCATGGTGGAGTGTGCCTTCGATTCGAAGAGAATTCCGATGGCACGCTGTGGTTCACGTACGCACGGTGCCATGAGAAGGAATTGTTCTCCAAGGAAGTAGCGAAGCGCATTGCGGATCAGCGTGCCGAGCGGTACAAGAAGCTCGGGTACCCTGAGTCTGGTTTCCTGGGAAGGATTCCATTCACCAAAGAAACCTCGCAGCTCGTGTCGATGGTCGTGGACTGGGCCGATGCATGGCAAGCGCCAATCGATTCGAATTGGATGGTCCGTGCTCTGTACCTGGAAGTGGAATTCCGTGAGCTGTCGCAAGCACTAGAATCAATCATGGTCTCCAATGTCCAAAACAACATGAAGGCCGATGTCTGGGTTGCTGGGCTTGAAGCAACGAATGTGAAGCAACAATACAGGGACAACGCGTGAATATCAATGATGTCAAAGAGTTCTTGCCCGTAGAATTGTACGAGGTCGATTACCAAAACTCATGGGGCGTCAAAGGCCCAGGTGTCGGCCAGTTCGGATTCACAAAGGAAGAGGCTTATGCCGTCGCTGGCTCGCTGAATGCTGCGTTTGCAATGGGGTGGTGCAGCGCAAAGGAGCACACCATGAAAAATTCACGCCCAGGCCAAATTCAGGTGCTGTGCTGAACATGAAAATCCAGCACGGTGACATCACGACCGTCACACGAGGCGTGATCATTCAGCAAGTCAATGCCCAAGGCGTAATGGGCTCTGGTGTTGCGAAGGCCATTCGGGAGAAGTGGCCAAGAGTCTGGGAGACGTACTCGGGGATCGTGCAACAGTACACCCAAGACCGAGGACTGTCGTACATGGGGCGCGTGATTGTCGCTGAAGTTGGCGATGAACTGTACGTGCTGAATATCGTCGGTCAGCAATTCTTTGGCAGGGATGCCAAGCGTTATACGTCGTATGACGCACTTGACGATGGGTTCTCGCAGATCGCTGCCAAGACAGAACTCTCGACGCCAATCCATCTGCCACTGATCGGTTCAGGACTGGGTGGTGGATCGTGGTCGATCATCAAGGCGATCATCGAAAAGCACCTCGGGGCGCACGATGTTACCCTCTGGCTGCAGCCTGGATTCTCAGAACCCAGTAAATAAGTGGTCAAACACGCAGGAATCCCCTCATAGGGAATTATCGATGGGCAACCACATCGACACTCGCAATCAGCAACGCAAGCTCAAAGAGCATGATGACGCCGCTCGGCGTCGCCGCACCTCTTTCAAGCAGTACCTTCGCCAGATCGAAGAAGAACTCTTGGAAGCAGATGACGACCTGGCTGAAGACGAAGTCACCCCAACCAAAGACGAAGACCAGGACGAGTAAGACGCGCCCGGGTTGATGCGGCTCTAAATAGCCCGTCAATCACCCGGATTATGCGTCAATGCTACTCGTTCCAGTCACAGGCGACAAAGTCGAAGCGGATGGCGGGATTGTCTCCACGGTCATTTCGTTCTCGAACTACGGTAAAGACGGTCCAGCCGTCTACATCGAGTCAGCCGACAAGAACGCCAAGACGGAACCAATCCCGTACACCTCTATCGGAGCCATCAACGGCACGCCCGTTGAATTGACTGGTGGCAAGGTCTTCTCGGCCAGCTCACTCGTCAAACGCAAAATCCAACTCCCACAGCCTGGTGACAAGGTCACTTCAGGAGACCAAACCATTTCGGTGAAGAGTCTCAAAATGGCGGTGCGCGGGAACTTGACCAAAGGTCTGCTTGTTGTCGGTGAAGACTTCGACACCAAAGAGAAGGCCGAACTCCCGGTTCGGGACATCACAGCCATTGATCGAGCGGACGGCGATGCTGACTTCTCGCGTAAATCATTCTCTGGTCTGTACAAAGACTACTTTGGTTCTTCTTCCAAGGCACAACAATGAAGCTGATGGCAGACATCAATGAGAATGCGGGCAAGACTCCATTCCAATCGTACAAAATTCAACATGGCATCGAGGTCCTCGAGGTCTTGATTCCACTCGGCAAGGCAGCCATGTTTGACGTTCAAGTCGCAAAGCGCTCCCTCCCATCCAAGCAATCCGTCGTAGAGTTCGTCCGCGAACTTGGTGGCGAAGTTCTCAAGGGTTGAGATGACTCCACTTCAACTCTTTAGCAACAACGCGGTCTCGCTGCTCCAGAATCCGATCAGCGCCACAGACACTTCGTTGACCGTGATGGCCGGTTACGGGGACATGTATCCTCAGCCGACAGGTGACGGATCGGACTATTTCCTCGTCACGCTCGAAAACCAGGCAGCTACACTGAGGGAAATCATCCGGGTTACCGCCCGGAGTGGCGACGTGCTGTCCGGATTGATCCGTGGACGTGAAGGATATGATCCTCTGTCGTGGACTGCGTCGAGTCACGCCGACACCCTGGTAGACCACCGTATTACGGCCGAAACGCTGTACAAGGTCAACAACCCGTACTTCAACCCAGGGTTCAATGCCCTGACCGACCTGGAGAAGGTGGCTGACTACCTTCTGCACGGGAACCCTACGTCGGGCGGCCAAGTCGTCGACGGACCATTCACCCTGATCGAAGACACGAGCACCACCAAGCTCGCGTTGCCTTCGAATTACCAGCCCGGAACCTCTTCAGTTTTCGTTGGCGGCTTGCGGCAAAAGCGCGGCGTCGACTTCCTGGAAACCGGGCCGTCTGAACTGACGCTACAGTTCGCGCATACTCAAGCACTGGTGGACGCTGGAGTCAACATCGTTGTTGACTACGTCGTTGCGTAAAGACCCATACCCATAAATACGCTCTAACACGCATCCGCTTCCACCAATCTGGGGTCAACCATGGCAATTACAAAAATCCGCGGTAATACGCAAATCCTCGATCTGAGCGTCACAAACGAACAGATCGCGTACAAGGACGCACAGAACCCAAAGGGTATTCTGCTCGTCAAGATCGAAGACGGCGAACAGCTCGTCAAGGCTGACGGCACAGTACCGTTCACCGCCCCAATCGGCGGTGTCGCACCAGTTGCTGGTTCCGACCTCGCAACCAAGAACTACGTTGACTCCGTAACAACGGGTCTGGACGTCAAGCAATCCGTCCGTGCAATGACCACTGGCCCAATCACGTTGGCAGGCATTCAGCCGATCGACGGTATTGGCATGGTCGCTGGCGATCGCGTTCTGGTGAACAACCAAGCTGCACCCGCTGAAAACGGCATCTACGTCGTTGCAGCTGGCGCATGGTCCCGTTCGGCTGACACTGACAACTCGCCAGCTGGTGAAGTCACGTCGGGTCTCTTCACATTCGTTGAAGAAGGCGTCACCAAGGGTTCGACTGGTTGGGTTCTGGCAACTGCCAATCCAATCACCGTCGGCACGACACCACTGAACTTCGTCCAGTTTTCCGAAGCCGGTCAAATTACCGCTGGCGCCGGCCTTACGCTCACTGGCTCTACGGTCGACGTGCACTCTGCAAATGCTGCGATCGCAGTCAATGCAGACAACATCGAGCTGAAGGTCTCTGGCGACGGCACACTGCAAGTCAAGGGTGATGGTCTCGCACTGCAATCGGCTGCACCAGGTCAACTCCTGGTTGCTGACAACTCTGGTGTCCTGAAGCCAGTCACGCTGTCGGGTGACGTCACAGTCAACTCCGCTGGTGTTGTCACAATTTCGGCTGGTGCTGTTGGTGCCGCTTCGATTGCTGACCACTCGCTGGCTCTGTCGAAGCTCCAATCCGGTGCTGCTGGTCAACTGATCGTTCTGGACGCCAATGGTGTTCCAACGTACGTCACACCAACTGGCGACGTCACGATCAACTCGGCTGGTGACATTGAGCTCAAGGCTGCTGTCGTTGGAACCACCGAACTGGCCGATGGTGCTGTCACCACACCAAAGATCGTTGACGCTGCTGTCACGAACGCGAAGCTTGCTGACAACGCTGTCGGTACGGCAAAGCTCCAAGACAACGCAGTCACAACGCCAAAGTTGGCTGACGCTGCTGTCACGCTGACCAAGCTCGTTTCGCTCGATCCGGCAAAGCTGATCGTCGGCACCGCTACTGGCAATGCTCAAGTAGCACTGTCTGGCGACGTCACGATGGACGCTACTGGCGTTGTCACCATCAACCCGGCTACGGTCGTTCGTGTTGCTGACATCATCAAGCGCGAAGTTCCAGTCGGCGCAGTGGATGGTACGAACGCGACGTACACCCTCGCAAATACCCCAAAGGCTGGCACAGAAGACGTGTACCTGAACGGCGTGTTGCAAGAAGGTCTTGGCAATGACTACACCATCACTGGTGCGTCCATTGTCTTCACGTTCAACCCAGAAGGCGGCGACAAGGTACGGGTCAGCTACTTCAAGTGATAAACCAAGGGGCTACGGCCCCGCATTAGGATTCTCTCGTGGTCCAACGTACACAGATTCCAGGCAAGCAGGTCAAAGACTCGTCGATTGATACAGTCGACATCAATGACAGTGCGGTAACAGAAGACAAGCTTAACACCACTGGTGTTGCTGCAGGATCGTACACGAAGGTCTGGGTCACGACAAAGGGTCGCATTGTTGCTGGTGAAAACCCAACAGTGTCATTGGATGATCTTGACGATGTGGAGTTGAACTCTCCACTCGTCGCTCAGATTCTCCAATTCGACGGTACAAAGTGGGTCAACGCATCTCTGTCTGATGCCGATGGTTCACTCAAGCTGTACTCTGAAAATCCTCAAGGCCAGGTTGATGCCGTCGCATTGGGCTTCAACTCATTGGCTCTCGGTTCCGGTGCTTCAGCCGGTGCCTCCAATTCCATTGCCATTGGCGACCAATCATTGACCCGTATCGATGGTTCGATGGTGCATGCCAATGGTCGTTTCGCGTCTCAAGGCGATGCCCAAACCGGCATGTACCTGATGCGAACTCACACTGTCAACGGTACACCAACCGAGTTGTTCCTGAATGGGACGGCTGGTGCAGAACGATTGACAATTTCAGACGATAGCACTTGGATTTTTGATGTGACTATCGTCGGACACCAACAAGACGGGAACGGCCATGCGGGCTTTCGCGTTAAAGGGGTGCTCTACAAGGTCGGTGCGGTAAATACATCGATCTTGGGCGCTGTGACCAAAGAAACAATTGCTGCATATCCCGGTTGGGATGTTTCAGTGACTGCAGACAATACAAATGGCGCACTGAAAATTACAGCAACGGGCGAAGCGGGTAAGATTATCCGTTGGTTCGCATCAATTCAGACTACTGAAGTCACCAACTAAGGGCTACAATGAATTTCAATCACGACCTCGGTTCCATCGACACACTGCAGTCGATTGATTCGTCTTCCCTCCCACCGCTCGGCGGAACTGCAGGCGTCTTCCAATTCATTGGCAATGGCGCTCTGATCATCCAAAGCGGTACGGTTCTTCAGCGTCCAGCAGTTCCACTGCTCGGCATGTTGCGAGCGAACAGCGATGCATCGATCGCTGAATTCTACAATGGCACCGCTTGGATGGACATCACCAAGCAAGGTACAGTCACGTCAGTCGCCGTTGTTGGTTCGACTGGTGTTTCTACCGCTGGTGGTCCAATCACGGTTGCTGGTACGATCACCATCACCCTTGGTACCGAACTCCAAGGTCTGTCGGCTGTCTCGGCAACTGGCATTCTGGCTCGCACGTCTGGTGGTGTTTACGCATCGCGCACGATCGGTGGTACGTCTGGCAACATCGTCGTCACCAACGGTGACGGTGTCGCTGGCAACCCAACGATCAACCTCGCAACGGTCGGTGCAGGCGCAACTTCGGTTGGCGACTCGACGCACGTTCCTTCGGTCTCGTACGACACCTTCGGTCGCGTTACCGCCGCTGTCTCGACGCTGATCGCGTTCCCAGTCACGTCCGTCTTCGGTCGCACTGGTGTCATCTCGGCAGTTGCTGGTGACTACACGCTTGGTCAAATCGGTACGGTTTCGCTCTCGGCTCCATCGGCTGGCAACGTTCTGACGTACAACGGTTCGAACTGGATCAACGCTGCACCAGCAACGGGTGGTACGGTTACTTCGGTCGCTGCTACTGGTTCCACTGGTCTCACGGTCGGTGGTTCGCCAATCACTTCGGCTGGTACCCTGACCTTCACGCTGAGCGCTGAACTTCAAGGTCTCTCGGGTCTGTCTGGTTCGGGCATGCTTGCTCGCACTGGTGCTGGCACGTACACCTCGCGTGTCATCACGGGTACTGCATCGCAGATCGCTGTCACGAACGGTGACGGTGTTGCTGGCAACCCAACCATCGCTCTGGTTCCAGTCACCGCAACTTCGGGTGGTACGTTCCAGAAGTTCACCGCTGACACCTACGGTCGCATCTCGCAAGTCACTGCAGTCACCACTGCCGACATCACGCCACTGACTGACGGTTCGTACGTCAAGAAGTCTGGCGACACGATGACGGGTGCGCTGAACATGGGTGGTTTCGCGATCACGAACGTGGCCGCACCAACCGCTGGTACCGATGCAGCGAACAAGAACTACGTTGACGCTGCCGTCACTGGTCTCTCGTGGAAGCAAGGTGTCAAGGCTGCTACGACGGTTGCTGGTACTCTCGCGACATCGTTCGCCAACGGATCGGTCATCGACGGCGTCACGCTGGTCACTGGCGATCGTATCCTGATCAAGAACCAAGCGTCTGCTGCTGAAAACGGCATCTACGTTGTGAATGCATCGGGTGCTCCAACTCGCGCATCTGACTCGACAACTGGTCAGCAACTCATGGACGAGTCCGTGTATGTTGACCAAGGTACCGTGAACTCGGATACCGGTTGGGTTCAAACCACGAACCAGCCAATCACTGTCGGCACCACGGCTCTCGTGTACTCGCAGTTCTCTGGTTCGGGCACGTACACGGCTGGTCAAGGTCTCTCGCTGACTGGCAACACGTTCTCGCTGTCGTCACCAGTCGCAACGGCACTGGGTGGCACGGGTCTGTCGGCAATCGGCACCGCCAACCAAGTCCTTGGCGTCAATGGTGGTGGTACGGGTCTTGAGTACAAGACGGAAGCGGCTGGCACGGGTATCTCGATTGTCAACACCGCTGGTGTGATCACGATCAACAACACTGGTGTGACTTCGGTTGCACTGGCTCTGCCATCGATCTTCACGGTCTCTGGCTCCCCAGTCACAACCACTGGTACGCTGACCGCTGCTCTCGCATCGCAGACCGCCAACACGATCTTTGCTGCTCCAGCAGGTTCGAACGGCGCACCAACCTTCCGCGCACTCGCTTACACCGACCTGCCACTGAAGCTGTACGTTGAAAACCCAACGGCTGCTGTCACTCCACTGGCTGCTGGTACCAACGCTGTCGCAATCGGTTCTGGCTCTTCGGCTCAAGCAATCCGCTCGTTCGCAGTTGGCAACAACTCGGCAGCCGCACTGCAAGGTTCGATGGCATTCGCAAACGGTGGCTTCGCTACCGCTGGTGATGCACAGGAAATGAAGTTCGTGATGTTGAACACGACGTCCTCGGCAACGACGACCGAACTGTTCCTCGACGGTGTCACCGCTACTGTTCGTGCCGCAATGCCGAACAACTCGCTGTGGACGTTCACGATGCTGGTTTCTGCACGTCGTACTGACGCAACGGGTGGTGGCTCTGGATACAAGTTCGAAGGCGTGATCCGTAAGGACGCTACGGTTGCATCGACCACTCTGGTCGGTACTCCATCCAAGGCAGTTCTCGGTGAAACCAACGCAGCATGGGACGCAAACGTCTCGGCAGACACGACCAACGGTTCGCTGAAGGTTGCAGTTACCGGTGAAGCCGCAAAGACCATCCGTTGGGTCGCAACTGTCACGATCTGCCAGGTGACCAACTAAGGAGCACTAAGTGCTTTTTGACCATGACTTTGAATCAATCTATCCAGTCAAGGTTGATTCAATCACGATTGGAGGCACCACTAATCCTGGTGCCCTGAATCTTCCGTCAGGCCTGACGACGACGCGCACCACTGCGCCAGTCGCAGGCTCGTTCCGATACAACACGACCATTGGTGGTCTGGAGTTCTACAACGGAACCACATGGTCGACTCTGTTCTCTCTGGCGTCTCAAGCGGCTGCTACAGTGCTTGCAGCTCCCGCAAATACGGCTGGTGTTCCAACGTTCCGTCTTCAGGCTCTGACTGAGCACAGCGACGTTGTCATCACCAATCCAACCACCACGCAACTTCTGACGTACAACGGTACGAACTGGATCAACAGTTCGGTTGCAGGCGCAAATGCTGCTGGCACCATTGGTGTGTCTCCATCGGGTGGCGGTACTGGTTGGACGCTGGTCACTGGTTCGACTACCAACCGGTATTACGCAGACTTCGTTCACAACATCGGCACCACGAACGTGGTCATCACGGTGTACAACATTGCAACCAACGCAATCGTGATTCCAGATGAAGTGGTGCTCACAGACGGCAACTCGGTTCGTGTCACCATTGTTGGCAACACCCGTACGCTGAAGATCGTCGTGATCGCCAATGGTTCGTCCATTGCGGCTGGTGGATCAACTCCATCGTCCGTGATCACTGCATACGAAGGCGTCACGGTCACCGCTGCCGCAACCAAGTTGAACTTCGTTGGTTCTACTGTCGTTGCTGACACTGGTGGCGGTACCACAACGGTTTCCATTGGTGCTCGATTCACGCACTACGCAAACTCGTTCGACACTCCAAACAACTCTGACTGGGCGGTCAACGCATTCGCTCCAGTCACGGTCGATCCAACGTACATGTCGATGAACGTGCGTTCGTTTGTTCAAGGCACAGAAACAGGTGTTGGCTTCATGGTCACCATTCCAACTGGTGCGACGTTGGTTAACTTCCGCTATCGTCTGCGTCCGTCTGCGGCTCCAGCAGTGACCAACACCGTGCAGTTCCGTGTGTACTTCCGCCCAATTCCAAACAATGCAGTCGTTGGAACGTGGCAGCCAGTGATTGATCTGCCAGTACAGTCAATCCCTGCCAATGCTAACTTCCAGTACTTCCTGCAATCCGCAACATTGGCTCAAGCTGGCCTGACTGCCGGTCAGGTTTATCAAGTCGAATTGACGCGCAAGACGACGGTTGCTTCAGGCACCAACTACGCTGGCAACGTCCTTCTTGCGGAAACAACTTTTGAGTTTGCATAATGGCCGTTCAATGCGTTGCAACCGCCGCTTCTCAACTGATCAACACCAGCACGAATATCGCGCTGCCAGTTCAGAATCCGGGGTATCCATCTAACTCGTTCTCCGTGAACGTGTGGATCAACTCGAACTGGGGAACCAGTGCTGCACCTCGTGGTCGCAAGTCATTCGTCGGCATCTACGGCCCAGTGCAGGTTACTCAAGGCACAACGGCAACGTACTACAACAATAAGACGCTGACCGAGCCGTACTACACCAAGCAAACTGACGCACAGATCAATCTGGCTGGCAGCAACACGACGTTGCCATCTGCAATTCCAGCAGGCACCGTTGGCTGGTCAGTTCGTTGGACCGGGTACTTTGTGCCGCCAACCACTGGTGTGTACTACTTCCGTACGACATCAGACGACGGCATTCGTGCCACGATCAACAGCGTGCAGGTGATCAACAACTTCACTGACCACTCCTCCACCGTCGATACTTCCACAGTCGCCAACCGTCTTTCATTGACGGCCGGTGTTGCAGTTCCATTGCTGGTCGAATTCTACGACCAAGGTGGCGACTACATTGCGCAACTCCAGTACGGCATCGGTACCGCAACGGCAGTCGCAACCACGTTCACCACCATTCCGCAGTCCATGTTCCAGACGTCGGCAACTCCGACGTCGTCCATGACCGCACTGCAGATTGGAACGACAACTGGTTCAGGCGAAATCTCGTGCTGGACGTATGGTGGTCAGCTGATGGTGACGACGGTGAACGACTACGCACCCGCTTCCAATGGATCATGGATCAATGTGTGCTACACATGGGATGGCACCAACAGTTTGTTGTACGTGAATGGCGTGCTGGCTGCATCCAATGCCACTACTCTCCAGATTCCAGGCATCTTGAAGTACGTCGTGATCAATGGGTACTACGGCGGCGGCACGACAGAAGTCGACAATCACTACGTTGACGTGTACATGCTGTACAATCGCGTTCTGGTGCCGAATGAAATTCTGACCATGTACGACGCCTATGGTGCTCGGCACGGAATCTGGAACGGTTTGGTGGCGTACTACGAATTCGATGAAGGCGCTGACGGCACGAACGCAAGCACAATTTTGGATTACACGGGTCAAGGCGCTACGCTGCTCATGACTCCGACAACAGGTGGCACGAATCCTAAATACGCGTACAACAACGTTCGTTCAACCGCGAACATCAGACCTCCAAGTACAGCATGACAGTCGCTCTCGGTAAAATCTCATTCTCGGATACGCCAGACGTCAACGGCATCAATGTCTTGACGGTAGGAACTGGACTTGCCCAAGGTTCACTCACCGGCACGGCCGGTGAGATCGTGATCGACACGACGAATCCGGCTGCTCCAATCATCGGCATTCCAGACAACCCTATCTTTGGCGGTACTGGCGGTTTGGTTCTTCCAACTGGTACGACAGCTCAACGCCCCGCTGCTCCAACTCTTGGCACCCTTCGCTACAATTCGACAACCAATGTGTCTGAGCAGTACGCGAATAATGTTTGGGTGCCAATCGGTCGCGCAGTTCAATCTATCACTGGCAACATCACTTCGACGACAAGTACTGCTTTCAAGACTACAAATAGCGTGCCATTGATTACTGAAGGCACCGCGATCTGGTCTCAAGTGCTGACACCAAACGTCATTGGCTCCACGGTCCTTTGTCAATTTGCTGTCACGCTTGCACACTCAGTTTATGGTCGTATGGCTTTTGCGGCTGTGTTTGCAGGCAACACTTGCATTGGGATGTCTACTTCCTGGATTACTAACACTGGCACTACAGTCACAATTCCGATGCAGTGCGCGTACACTACGACGTCTCTCGCAGCTGTCACATTCTCAGCACGAGTTGGAACGCTGGGTGTAACTGGCACGACATCACTTGCAGCATACAACACAGCTTGGACTATTGCTGCTGTCGGTGGCGGCACGCTCTATGTCAATCAGAATGCTGCTGGTACCTATGGTGCGGCTCTTCAAACAGAATTCCGTCTTAGCGAGACTCTGCCATGAACGACCTTCAAGCGCAATACACCCCAACGTATTCTGATACAATCGCAACGAATTATCCCGGTCTTCAGGTACAGTCGACTGGTGACGGGCGAGATTATTCCAAGCTTACGGTTGTGTCACCAGGAGTGCTGCCTCCAAAAGCAACGCTGGATGCATTGATTGACGCGGCAATGCGTGACAACGTTTGGTCTGCCATCAAGGTTGAGCGTGATCGCCGCACTCAAGACGGTGGCTCGAAGGTCGGCAACTACTGGTTCCATTCTGATCAAGCATCGCGCACCCAGCAGATCGCTCTCGTGATTCTCGGTCTCGGTCTTCCGGCAGGTCTGATGTGGAAAACGATGTCTGGTGCTTTCGTACCGATGACGCCAACACTTGCTCAACAGATTTTCGGTGCAGCAGTTGGTCTTGATCAATCGGTGTTTGCGGCGGCAGAAACGCATCGGGCCAAGGCTTTGGCATCGCCAACTCCATGGTCGTATGACTTCAGCGGCGGTTGGCCGCTCATGTACGAAGAGGCTAAGGCCCTTGGCCAGACTCCATAATGTCAATCAATTACTGCACACTGAACTCCTCAGCTGTTGACGGCTTTTGCGGCACTGCACGCGCAAAGGTCTTGGCACTGCTGTTGGCAGTGAAGTACCCAGTAGTTCCACCAGTTGAAGTTCCACACGGTCCGTCGCATGCTGTTCCAGGCATGGTGCACCACGACCAAAATCGGAACAATCGCCTCAACCAGCAAGCGAAGCAGAACCAGCGTCCACGCGATCAGTGGGTTCCACCGGTCATTAGCACCGAACTGGATCGCATCATTGTCCGCGCGCACGTTCCGCAGTACGACTTCCGCGGTCAGGCAGAACAAGCAGTACGCCCAGACAACAACATCGTCGTGGTCACAAACATCCGGGTCGAGGGCACAACGCTCGGCGTAAATATCTCGAACCTTCGATTCAATCAGGCTACCGATGCTGCTTCTTAATCAAACCAACAAGTTGACTTTCACGTTGCACGTGATTGGAACAGCCGCATCCCCAACTGCTCGAGTCCTCATTGGTCAAGCGCCAATGATGTCCTACCCAGCGTATAAGACTGCAATTGCAGACACGTGGGAAACGACGATCGATCTGCCGGCAGAAACAACTGAAGGTTCTGTTCCATTCCAAGTCGAAGTGCTGATCAATGGCCGTCTGTTCACGCCAATCAATACTATGATCCAGATCAGCTCGAAGTCTGCCGAACCAGCAGACAATGCCGAAGCTGAATTGAGTGGTGACGTGACGGCTGAAGCCAAGAAAGTCGCTGAAGTAGTCGAGCCTCCAGCTCCCAAGATCGAGAAAGAAGTGCCAACTCCAAAGGTTGCGCAGCGTCCGAAGTCGTTGCTTGGTTCGTTGGAAGAGGCTGCCAAGCGTAAGCCAACCCCGATCAAGCGCAAAGCAGAGACCAAGGTCGAAGAACCAGCTCGCATCTCCATGAAGGACATCGCGAACTCGACTCCGAAAACTGTCGGTGTGATGGAGGCTGCGAAGCCCATCGCCCGTCCAGCTCGCCCGTCCCAACCACCAATCAAGGTCACCAAGGGCTCGGTGATCTACAAATAAGAAGGCTTGCCATGCGCATCCTCAGCGATAACATCCCGACGACCGACAAGCTCACCGCTGTCGACACCAAGCAAAGCGAGGAAATCTTCGTCCTCAAGTGCATGCTTCTGGCGTCCTTCGTCGTGAACGCAGCCCTGAGCATTGGGCTGTTCTGCTTCTATTGAGGCGTGCGGATCAGCGCATTAGCTGACAAATAGTGTTTGTAACGGTTACGTCCGTTACAACCTAACCTCCGGGTTCGTGTTATAGTTCACCTATGAGCACGAACCACCCAACAGACGCACTCGGTAGACCCATCGTTCTGGGTCAGACGTACGGGTACAGCACCAACCAATCCGGCATCTGTCGCACCGTTTCCGGTGTTGCGATCGGCATCACCCCGTCCGGTCGCGTGAACATCGAGATCACGTCCCTCAAGCGCTTTATTTACGGCGAGGCGATCGAGGAGTCTCACGAAGCCGAGTACCGCGCGAAGTCCGCCAAGGTCGTGCACATGAGCGGTCACGCGATGTTCCCCATCGCTCGTCACGACACTCGCCCGCTGGCCGACTCGGGCTTCGAAGGCTGGTGGGCCTCGGACGTCGAACTCACGAACGGCGAGATGGTTCCACGCGACTCGCTGTACGGCGCACAAACTTTCAAGCGGCTTGCCGCAGATGCTTATGCCGCTGGCATGGGCGACATCACCAAGGACTGACATGTTTCCGACCATCAAGCACATCGACGACCTGTGGCCGTTCGTTCAAGGGAACGTGCAGATTCGTCAGAAGGACGGCCCGCAAGGGATGAAGATCGTCTCGTACCAAGTCCAAGACGAGGACACCTTCACGGGTGAACACGAGGACTTCGAACGCGAGTGCCGTGGATTCACGTTCTACCCGGACGGGACCGTGGCTGCCCGCACGCTGCACAAGTTCTTCAACATCGGCCAGCGCGAAGACGTGCAAGCCGAGAAGCTCTCGTGGCAAGGTGTGACCCGCATCATGGTCAAGCGTGATGGATCGATGATCACACCAGTCGTGCTGCCGGACGGCACGCTGAAGTGCAAGACCAAGAACTCGTTCGCGACCAAGGAAGCCGAGCTGGCCGACGAGACCATCAAGGTCACCGAAGGTGGAGCCGAGTGGATCAAGGCGATCATCGCCAAGGGCTGCACCCCGACGTTCGAAATCACGTCGGCCAAGTACCCGATCGTGCTGCGGTACACGTCGACCGAACTCACGCTGCTCCACATCCGGAACAACGAGAACGGGCTGTACTTCTGCGAAGAAGCGCTGCTCGCTTCGAAGTGCCCGTTCCCGATCGTCGAGAACGTGCAGTCGCAGTTCTTGGGCGACGGGCTGCCGCAGAACCTGGTGTCCTGGGAGAAGCTCAAGGAGTACGCACTCAAGGCCGAGAAGGTCGAAGGTGTCGTGATCCAGTTCGGCCAAGAGATGGTCAAGCTCAAGACGGTGTGGTACTGCGATCTGCACCACTCGGTGACCTTCACCCGGTGGCGTGATATCGCCCGCACGGTCTGTGCCGACAAGTCGGACGACCTGAAGGGTGCCTTCGCAACCGTGGGCCGCTCCATCGAACCGATCCTGGAAGTGGAGCGCAAAGTCGGCGCGTACATAGCTAACTTGCAAGCAGCCGTCGAGTTGCATGCCGGAAATGGTCGCGCTCTGAACCGCACGGCCAAGGACATGGCGCTGGCCTTCAAGGAGCGCGCCGACTTCGGGTTGGTGATGCGCGCATTTCGCGGTCAAGAGGTGAACTACATGGAGTATTATGTGCGTCACCAACTGGACCTCGACTGGAACTTGGAAGTCGTGGAGGAAATCATCGAATGAGCATCGCTACTGAGTATGGTCAGATCATCGGGTCGCTACTGTGGACGCCCGCGTTCGTGGTGGCAGACTCGGGATCGCTCAAGACCCTCAAGTCTAGCGAACTCAAGCATCCTGCGGACTTCACAGTCCTGATCGCGCACTGCGATCGCGTCACGTACCTCGACTACTTCTTCGGCCTGTACGGGAAGTTGTGGAACTCGGAGGGCAACCTCGTCTCTGGAGCCAAGATGCTGCGTGATGCACGTGACTTGGCCGGCCTGTACGGCGATCCAGACGACGCGAGTTGGTCGATCCGCGTTCCACGCCCAAAGTTCTTCATCGAGCTCATCAAGAGAATGTGATGCACAAATTGGCACAAGCCGCTAGGAACAGCTTCTTCCAAGCCTTCGTCGATGCCAAGCACACGGTCGACGGAACCTTCATTCGCGATGGGCTGATCTGGGTCAAGGACCTGATCAAGCCGTGGAACCGCATCAAACTCCGGCGCATGGACCGTTCGTGGCAGGAAACTGACACGCGAATGGAGGAAGCACTGTGCGAACTGCTGTGCGACTTCTTCGACGGCCAGCAGCCGTTTCACGCGATGACTGGCACCAAGTACGACACGCGTGCCACTCTCGAGGACGATCCGCAGATTCACTACGACCTGTGGAACGAGTTGTACGGTCATCACGCAGTGCAAGAGTACTTGCAGCACCGAAGAAGTGACGATCCCGAGAGTCAGCACGACCTCGAGCACTTCATGCACACCCTCGAACACAGCGCTCCGATCTATCGCGAGCTGCTCGACATCATGATCTGGTACCGCGAAGGCGGTCTGGACTATCGCGGCGAGGACGCATTCATGAAGGTCATCTCCTCGGTGGGTCTCGACAAAGCGCTCCTCGAGCAAACTCGCGTCGAGCAGGAAATCACGGACAAGATGGTCTTCATCGTCAAACATCGGAACATGCTATGGACCTGATCTTGAACGGCTTGGTCATCACGACCAGCATCGGTGTCGTGCTCTTCGTGCTCTGGGTTTGGAACTCGATTCGCAGCGAGCGGCCGAAAGCCGTGGACTACGAAGAGTACAGCTCGTACGACCGCTAGCACGTTCTTCCGCGACACCAGAAACAGCCGAGGGACCCTAGGGTCCCTCGTTTGGTTAGTCTAACACCCTTCTAACCGGGATGCCTCAGGCAGCCTCGTTGAAGGAATGACGAGTGCGATTCACGCCACCCTTGGACACACGTTCGTCTGGACCATCGAGGTGCTTGAGCAGCTCCTTGACCAGTTCCGAACGCTGGATATCGCTGTGACCAAACTCGATCACGTTGATCTTGTTCGAGCGACCGCTGATACGGCGAACCAACCACTCCAGTCCATTCTCTGCCAGGCCTTTCAGGTCTGATTGTGTCACGTCACCATTGACCACGAAGGTCGAATAGTTGCCAGCACGTGTCACGAACAGTTTGATCTGCTCGACAGTCGTGTTCTGAGCTTCGTCAAGAATCACGTACGCATTGTTGAAAGTTCGGCCACGCATGTATGCGAGGGGTGCGAACTCGATCTTGCCACCATCCATCAGCTTCTTGGCCATCGTCACGCCCACCAACTCTTCCAGTGCATCAAGCAATGGGCGGAGATATGGGCTGATCTTTTCTTCAAATGTGCCAGGCAGGAAACCAAGGCTTTCGCCGGCTTCACACACAGGACGAGTCAAGACGATCTTGCTGACTTCATTGGCTAGGAGTTTCTCGACGCCGACGGCCATCGAAAGGAACGACTTACCGGAGCCCGCAGGTCCAGTGCCGATCGTGAGGGGTGCAGCGCGAAGAGATTCCAGATAGAACTCTTGGGCTGGGGTTTTTGCCTGAACGGCATTTCGAATGCGAATAACCTTGGTGCTCTCTTGGTTGATTGGTTGCGGATACTTTTGCGCGGTGTTGAACAGTTTACGACCCATTCGATCCTCCTACAGGACTGGGTTGTCATCGAATCGTGCATGCCTTGCGGTACGCACGGCGAAGTTCAGATCAGAGGGGCATCGAGAGTTTGTTGTGTCGCACTATCGCGAACACCATATTTTGTAGGTAGGCCCATGACTGACTCTAGAACAAGGACATCCGTAGATGACCCTGGTGAGTTCCTTAGTCTTGGCGTTGAAGGACGAACTTCGTCCAATCACCCAAGCTCATTGTATCGTCGTGCAATGCGGTTCCACCGACTGCGATGCAGTCCAGGAGGTACGTGGCAAGTGCAACTTGTTCGGGGGCGGTGAGAGCCTTCATTGCTTGTGTGACTTCAATTGAAGTGGCAGAACTGCCGTAAGCAACGGGACCTTCGAGATACAGAGCGCCAGTCATGCCAGCGTTCTTGACCGCATTTGAGACCAGACCAAGCACATACGTTTGGTACGGATTGGTGACACGACCAGCAGTGACAATTTCCTTGAGCGTCAGATCGACGAGCTTGTCTGGGTGCTGGGATTCAGTGATTTGCTGGTGAAGGCGCATGAGCGGCTTTCGGTCAAGGGTTAGATGCTGGTATTTAGAGCATCAGGCCGGAGAATGTAAGTAGGAAGACAACCATGGAGACCACTATGTCCGAGACTTTCCTTGACGTTCCCACCGTCGAAATGGCGCCCGCCAACACGTGGCAAGACCTATCCGTCAATCAACTGATGGAGGTGAAATCACAACTACAGGACAAACTGTATCTTGCCGGATCGCGTCAGGCGTATGCGAACCCATTACGACAAGGCATCGCCCGGGTTGAGGAAATCATTTCACAGAAACTCGAGAACCCACGCGACGACGATTGAGCGGTGTGTCGAAGTACTCGACCACTCGATCACAGAGCCCGTACTTCTTGCATTCAGCAGGAGTGAGGTATCGATCTGACGGTGCGAACAGCACGTCACGAATCTGCTTCTCGCTCATCTTGCTGTGTGTCAAGAAGTGTCGAATGAATCGACCCTCAAGCATCTTGTACGCGTTCTGCGTGGCGATTAGTTCGTGTTGCTTGCCCGACATGTACCCAGCGAATTGGTGAGCCATGACTTCAGTGTTTCGCGTCAGGGTTCGAAGACCTGGATGGCCAGCACTGATCAGCAGGACTCCCATCGACATCACCGTTCCGGTTCCCACCGTGGCGATTGGAATGCGGGAGCTTTCCATCAAGTCGATCACTGCGAACGCGTCAGCACATTCTCCGCCAATCGTGTTTACGAACATGGTCAGCGGATCGAGGGTTGGGCGAGTGAGATTGGACTTCAGGATGAACTCGCAGGCAGCGTAGGAACTGTCGGTATCGACCTCCCCGAAGAACAGGTGCGTGCCTAACGATTCAAGACTGCGATCGTCGTACATGTCAACCGCGTCTTCTTTGTCCTTTGAACTCATGTGATTCCAATCTGTTCTAAATATGACAGCCTAGACAAAATGAGAAAGCTGGCCTTGTCTGGACTATTTACCACTTAGCCAGCAGGAGCTTTCATGTCATATTCCCTCTTCTGGCGTTCGCCAGCGCTTCCGTACACGCAGAAGCAAACCGCCATCACGGTTCCATCCGGTGCAGTCGTTTCCAACGCGGCCCCAATCCGGTTCACGGGCAAGGGTGCTGCCAATTACGGCAAAATCCAGCAAGAGAACCAGATGCGCATGGTCGAAAACTTTGCTGGTCCAACCGCTCCGGACTACCCGACGGTCGGGATGACCTGGTACGACACGTCTGCCTCGGTCCTCAAGGTCTGCATCGCGACCGCACCTCAACCGGTGACGTGGCGCGCAATGAATTCGACGCAGATCACTGACGTCGGCGACGGTCCTCCAACTCCAGCATCGCTTGGCGACTCCTGGTTCTCTAGAACAGGCTCAGCTTCAGGCGTTCTGTACACCTATACCGGCATTGGTCGCTATCCGGCCGTGACGTGGGATGCGGCCGCTTCTGGGTACTTCCCATTGTCGAGCCCTTCGCTCCTCGGCGCTGCACTGAACACGTCAACATTCGCTGGCGGTTCTGGTTCTAATTTCGACGAAGCATACATTTACGGTTTCGTATCCAATGCACCGGCCGATGTTGATGGTCTGATCAATGTGGCTGGTACTCCAACAACGGTTCCAAAGGGTCCGTTGTACACTGGCTCTCCAGTGACGAATGGCTATGTGGTCTGGGATACAACCAACACCATGGTTTCTACTGTTGGAGCTGGCGCAAGCCACTTCTTCTCAGTGCGTGAACTTGGTGATGGGCGTTGGCAGTACGACAACAACTCGTACTGGACGGACTTTGAACCAGTTGCGGGGATGCGAGTCGTTGGTCTCGTTACCGTGGCAACTCAAGACACTGGCAATTCTGGCATCGCCCCAGGTATCACGTCAATGACGCTATGGGCTGATGCTCGCGAACTGACGCAGCTTACCATGGTCCCAATGACTTTGGCTGGTGGTGCAATTGGCGGATGGAATCAAGTCTGGCCGCAGATTGACGTTGGTGCTGGTCGCGATGAATACGAGTATGTGTACGGTCTGGTTGCATCGCTGATTGGTGATGCACTCTCATTTGGTGGTTCTGATGCATTGGGTCGTTCGATTCAAGACCTGACCGACTTCCGCTCGCTTGACGCGTCGATGCAACAGAAGTGGGCCGCATTGCTGCCCAATGACCAGAACGTCGTTCGTTCATCGGCGTATCTCAACGAACTCAAGGTTGAACCGAACTCGCAGGACTGGGACAAGCTTCTGGCTGCCGCGAAGTACGCAATCAATCGTCTCGAACTGCCACCAGGTCTTGCTGATGACGTGTCACCACTGCCATTCGTGTCAGATGGTCGTCCTGCACCAGCCGCTCTGTACGCGCTCTCTTCATCTGACGTTCGGTACCCAACCATCGACCGTCAAGTGACGCGTCGCCCAGGTATTGTGACCACGATGCGCCAGTACCAAGAGACGATCAATGTGCTGCAAAGCGCAATCGTCAATCGGTACATGCTCAAGGGCATCATGGGTACCAATGGCGTGAACACCACATTCAATTCGAATGTGTCGGTGATTGGTCAAGCAGCATTCCAGAACACGACAGGATTCTCTGGCGTCGTGACTCATGGCCTGCTGTATCGCTTCGACTTCTCGCAGCCAAATATGCAGCGATTCTTCTTCGCTGGTGAGGCACTCGAGTTCTATGCGGTCTTCACGGCTTCTGGCGGACAACCTGTCAACACTGATCTGCGGAACTTGATCAACCAATCAGGTCGTCTGCGTCTCACAGCAGACAATGCGTTCGTGATGTCGAACAATTCGCTCCCATCCCTGTCCCGTTCACCAATTGGACAAGGTTACACGACTCTGTCGGCGAATACAACTCTGGCAACGATGACTGTTGGTGCAGCCACGATCACGTATCGTGCTGGAGTTGTTGGTGGCGGTGTTGTGATCTACATTGACGTCTTGGCCAATGGCGCGACTGGGACCTTTGCAACGCAATGGAACTACATCAGCGACAACGAATCGTTCAATTCGCCAAGCCCAACACGCGTTTACCCATCCCCACTTGCCTTTGACCCGACTGATAAGCAGGGTTCAGGGCAGTTTACGTAACCAAATCTATGTGGTATACAAGGTCGAATCGAAGTCTTACAATGGGAACGTGACATTTCACAATGCAGTACCCATAGGAGACCATAGATGAAGAGAACCCCAATCGTAGTACCGGGTCAAGTTTACTTGCACAGCTCTTCGTTCAACACGAGCGAAGCTGCGCTCATTCGGATCAACCAGACTTCCGCCTTCAAGCGTGAAATCACTGTGAAGGCCCTGAATGAGTACCTGGTAGTGACTGACGCCCGTCAGGGCGAAATCACGTACAACGGCGTGGGGTTCAGTGGATACAACGAAGTCGACTCGTTCCTGGAACGGTTCGGCCCAGTTGATCCAGCGGACCTGACACCCGAAGAAACGGCACAGCTCAAAGCTTTGCTGCCCCGCAACATTCCACTCACTGTCGGTTGGGTGGAACAAGAAGACGACGAAACGGAATGATCACAGCACTTCTCATTGCATTTGGATTCGGCATCGCACTGCTTCTTGTGGGTGCGCTGGTCTGGCCAGTCTTTGAGAAGCGCACTGGCATTTCGGCGATGGGCATGTACACAGCGACGATCATGATTCTCGCGATCGTCGCTGCCATCCTTGTGATTCTGATTCGCGCACACAAGAGCCTCACGGCCTGCTACCTATGAAACTCATCGCACTTGCATTCGCTTTCGTCAGCACTTTCGCAAACGCAGCGCTTCCACCTATCCAGCCGTCCTTGCCAATCGAACAGTGCGCCAAGCACCTTCCGTACGGCACACCAACCACTGGTCGTCAAGACACCACCATGATTTGCCGTGAAGGGTACGTGCTGGAGTACGACAACAAGCTTCGCATTCCACTGTGGGTCGCGTACCGCTTGACCCCCGAACACGTGTTGGGTTGTTACCCACGCGTCGCCAAGTTCCGCATTGATCCAACTCTTCCGGCCGAAGTCCAAGCTTCGTTGAAGGCGTACTCGAAGTCCGGATTTGACATCGGACATTACGCGAACGACAACAACATGCGGTACGACCCAGTCGCGGAGCAAGAATCGAATCTATTCCCGAACTCGGCACCACAGGTTCCTGGTCTCAATCGCGGTGGTTGGGCGATGCTCGAAGCGCAGACAAATTCGTGGGTCACGAACCGCCAGCACGACGTGATCGTGTACATCGGGACCGTGATGAACCACCAGACTTTCAAGACCTTGAAGGATGAAGGGATTGTTCCGATCCCAACCGCGTTCACCAAGGTCCTGGTAGATGATGTGACGCACGAAGTGCTCAGTTTCGAGTACCCGAACGTCGCAACAGGCGAGCAGCCAAGGACTTTCCTCACGTCCTTGCCGAAGGTCCAACAGGACACCACCGTGGTATTCCCACTGCCACATGCACCGACATGGTCGACCGAGGTTTGGCCGATCGTCACGAAGTCAGCGAGGGCCGCGAAGCAGAACGTCTGCGCGGTAAAATTCTAAGGAGACATTCATGGGAAAGATTATCTCGAGCCGAGGTGATGACACCTCTTTTTCACTGGAACACGTGCAGGAAATCGTGTACCTGCTGCACGAAACGATGGGCAAGGAAGAAGAACCAGCCGACAATCTGGAAGACGCACTGATCCAACTGGATGACGGTGTGGTCGACATGTCTGTCGTGTATCAAGAACTGCTCGTGATCATGGATGCCATGGGTGAAGACCTGTTGCGTGCGCTGACCGCGAATGCGATGATGGTTCAAGACATGCGCCGAGCAGCGCAAATCATCAACAGCCTGACCAATCCGATCAACGACGATGCTCTGATCGACAAGGCAATCGCAGTGCTCCGCCGTGAGGCGCAGCCATCCGTTCAAATGGACCCTGATCCAATGAACCCAATGGTGATCAGCGTGAGCTTGGCATTCGACGAAGAGAAACTTCGTGAAGCCCTTCGCGTGTCGATCGAAGAGTACAACAACTCGCTGGTACAGTCGCTGGTCATCTGACCCACTTCAAGATTGTAACGAGCTTCGCGCTCGTTACAATCTGCAGATGAACAAAAAGGAATTGGCGGACTTCGAGTTCGCAGAGGCGCTGAATCAGCGACAGCGCCTTCACCTCATTGGCAATCAAATCCACCGTGACGGGTACGTGAACTCGTACGGCATCATCACCATCGTCGGCCAATCCACCGAGTTGTTCACCAGCCTGACGAACGGAGTCAACCAGTTCAGCCAGAACACCGTGATGCAACTCCGCTCGCTTGGGTACCAAGCGTATGGAAAGACGGGCGCGTGCTGGTCGCAAAGCACCAACGACCGAGCGTGCCAAGCAATCGGCTCCATGACCAAAGGCGACATCAGATCGAGTTCATGGGCTCGTGTCGTGTACGACCATCTCGTGAACAACGAACTCGACGTGGCTCTTCATCTCTGCGTCGGTGTGAATCAGGTCGTTGGTGGCAAAGAGCAGCATCTTGACGTCGAGCGAGTCGTGGCCGAAGAGTTGATGTACCCACTGAACATCACGCTCTTGAACGACCAGAAGAACGGTCGGAACCATCCAGGCAAGAATCACAGTCGGCTCATGGCGAGCGGTTCCATGAGCATCAACACCGGAACTCGCACCTTCGGCTAAAGTGTAACAGTTTGCCATGATCCCGAGGACGTGATATTATTCTCTCATGCAAACATTCAACACGAATCAGTTCAGCTTCAAGAACTCCGAGTTCTTCGCTGAAATCTCGGAACTCGGTTCGATCGACGTGCTGCGTCATCCTTCCGAGCGTCTGGTCCTGGTCAGTGAAATCACTGGCAAGCGCGCAGAGTTCTTCCTCGATCACACTCAGCGCGATGCGGATCACGACATCCAGTTCTGGACTCTCAAGCCGACCGAAGTGACCTGCGCTCGGTACCCGGAACTCTCCCGCGCGTTCATCACGATTCTCAACGACTGAGGACAGCCATGCCGATCATCCACTACCAACCGATCCCCGGCGAAGTCGTTCGCTCCTTCGACTTCGAGGGAAATCGCGAGTGCTTCTGTGAAGGCATCGTTCGCGAGAACACCGGTGCCGAAGGTTTCGATGCTCGCGAGCGAGTCAAGATCGAAGTCACGGGTCAGTACTGGGAAGGCAAGCGCATCCGCAAGCACGCGCAATTCATCTTCCCGCCGAAGAACGGCCTGAAGACCTGGGGTGATCGCGTCACGACCGGCATCGAGAGAATCGCATGAGCTGGCTTTTCGATCTGTGGGTCGTGCGAGCGCTGTGCGGCGGTTCGTGGGTGAAACTCAAGGGCGAAGGCTGGGTCCCGTGTGACACGTTCTACGTCGGGAACGAGTTGTACTTCCGCACGGACTACAATCCACCGGGAAAGACGAGTTTTCATCGAACACACATGAATGTGGAGGCTTACGAGGTGGATTCACGCTGGGCGTGATATAATCCTGGAATCAACTGGAGAATTCATGTCGCTGATCAACCAATCCCGCCTCGGTTCGTACCTCGCGCTCGGTTACAACGTGCTCCTCGAAGGCCATGCCGGTGTCGGCAAGACCGCCATCATCAAGAACGTGTTCGAGAGCGCGGGTCTGCGCTGGAAGTACTTCTCGGCTTCCACCCTCGATCCATGGGTCGACTTGATCGGCGTGCCGCAAGGTGTGGACGACCCACGCAATCCCGGTGAGAAGGTCCTCGACCTCATCCGCCCCGCGTACATGAAGTACGACGAAATCGATGCCATCTTCTTCGACGAGCTGAATCGCGCTCCCGAGAAGGTGCTCAACGCGGTGATGGAGCTCATCCAATTCAAGTCCATCAACGGGCACAAGCTGCCGAACCTCAAGGTGGTCTGGGCCGCAATCAACCCATCCGACGATGGTGGCACGTACTCGGTCACGCAACTCGACCCCGCGCAGCGAGATCGCTTCCAAGTCCAGATTCCCGTGCCGTACAAGGTCGACGAGGAGTACTTCCTCGCCAAGCACCCGCAGAACGGTCGCGCTTTCGTCGCGTGGTGGAACGCGATTCCGATGGACATTCGCATGACGGTCTCTCCGCGTCGTCTCGACTATGCGGCCGATGCCTTCCAAAACGGCTGCGTGCTCACCGACTTCCTGCCTCCGCAGTCCAACCCCGGTGCACTTCGCAAGATGCTGAAGAACGTGCCGTGGCACTCGCAACTCGCCGAAATCGAGACCGAGGAAGAGGCGAAGGCGTTCATGAAAGACGTGAACAACAACACCAAGCTCCTCGAGCAGATCACCGAGAAGAACAAGCCAGCACTCGCGTTCTTCAAGCGGTGGCAGTCCATCATGCCGCAAGACTTGGTGGAGGCACTCGCCCCGCGAGTCAAGGCAGTCGAGACCGGAATGCCAGTCGTGATGAACTTCGCGGACTTCCTCAAGAACCTGACCAAGCCGAAAGCCGGCGCTCCCGAGCTCACCGCGCTCATCAACACCTTCGACTTCGCGCCGTTCTACACCAAGGGCGGTTCGCTCCAAGATGACATCACGATGTGCGTCAAGGGCTCGCCAACTGGATTCTCGAGTCTCGTGTCGCACTTGAAGGTCACGCTGTCCCAAGGTGGTGAGCCAACCCTGAAGGCCGCGCTCTTCCAGCCCGGCACCAAGAAGCCCTCGAACCTCTCGATGATCGCGATGCTCATCGCTAGCGTGGACAAGACCGAGACCGTGTTCTCGAAAGTCGACCGCAAGAAGATCAATGCCCGAGTGTACGGCGCCAAAGTCATCGAGAACATGCACTGGTTGTGATACAATCCTGATCTGAACAGGAGCAGCCATGTTTGACCGCCCAATGTCGCACGAGGAGATGACGGAGATTGCCTCCGCCATCGAGGAATACCACCGCGTTTTCTATGTGTTCTGGGGACTGGCCTCAGTGCAGTTCACGGACAGCGACGAGCTCAAGACCGCCGCGATCTACTTCCCCAAGGGCGGCCAGCCGTTCATGCGAATCAACCAGAAGTTCTGGAATTCGCTGAACTGGGACGGCAAGATTTTCATCATCTGCCACGAATGCCTGCACGTCCTGCTCGACCACGGAATGCGCAATGCGCGCAATGTTCCGGGTGCGACTCCGAAGCTGATCAACATGGCTCAGGACATCGTGATCAACCACATGATCGTGGACCTCTTCGGGTACATGCGCGAGCGGCTTCACGGATGGGAGCGGTACTGCTGGATCGAGACCTGCTTCGCCATTCCGCCGCTCATCGAACGCAATCGCGAGTTCATGTACTACCTGCTCGAACTCATCAAGGACCCGCCGCCCGAAGGTCCCGAGCAGATGGACGATCACTCAGGGTTTGACGACGGTGATGCCGACGACCTCGCAAACGGGCTGGCAGAGGAGCTCACAATCGAGGAACTCGAGGAGCTCATCAAGGCCGCCGCGCCAGAAGTCGGGCGTGGCACTGCGAAGTCTCCGTTCTCGGCCGTGCTCGACCGCAAGAAGGAAAAGCTCAAGGTTCGTTTCGGCAGCGTCATCGCCGGCCTGAAGCGAAATGCCAAGACCAAGAACATGGAGACCAAGCCGTCCTTCGTGCGCGAGGACCGTCGCTTCGCCCAAATGCATGGCAAGGTCATGATGCCGGGCGAGCACGACAGCAAGGCCAAGTCCAAGAGGCTCATCACCGCGCTGTTCATGGACTGCAGTGGAAGCTGCATGTCGTACATCACGCACTTCTCGAAGGTGCGAGACGCATTCGAGAGGGAACCGGAACTCTTCGATGTGAGCTCCTATGTCTTCGACACTTCGGTGTCCCTGATCGAACGTGGTGCACCCGTGAATATCGGCGGTGGCACTTCATTCCACATCATCGAAGCCGAGTGCAAGCGAATCGAGAAGGAGAAAGGCCGATATCCCGACTGTGTCGTGGTGCTGACCGACGGGTATGGCAACTCAGTGAGCCCCACACGGCCCGAACGTTGGGTGTGGCTCATCACTCCAGGTGGCTCGCGATCGTACTGCAACCGCAAGTCCAAAGCACTTGGCCTCCAAAACGTCATCTTCGACGAATCATGATCAATCTGAACGAAACCCCCGAAGCCGTGCTGACCATGGATGTCCACGATCGCTGCACTCTCGACGGCCGCGAGTTGATCTGCGACCACATGTCCACGCAAGCACGAATCGTGCTCACGACTGCGGACAGCGACTTCGTGAATGGTGCCACATCGGCAAGTCACGAAGAATACGACGTGTACTTCCGCCATGTGCGGACTGGCGAACTCGGTTTCGCAATCTGTAACCGCGATTTGCTGTTGTCATATCTGCTGGCCGGAGAGTACACTATCTCATGAGACTCCTCTTCATCGCCACCGCATTGCTCTTGACGGCCTGCAATACCAGCACGCCCACGTTCACACAAGAGCAGATCACCGCCATCCAAAGTGCGTGCGTTCAAAACGGCGGCGTGAACAGCCAAGGTCTGACCACCATCCAGAACGACGTGGCTGGTGTGTACTCAACCACTTGCATTCCGGCGAAATGATCGACACCATCGTCTACCAAGACAACACGATGAAGGAAGGGTGCGACCTCGCACTCAGCCATCGGCTCTTCGTCGCAGGTTGGTCACTGAGCGGCGAGTTGCTGCACATGCGGACGTGGCATGGAAGCGGCGAGAAACTCGCACTCGCGTTCAAGGACCAAGTGCCAGTCGCTGTCGTGATTTGGAGTGGGCGCATGTTCCAAGCGTTCTGTCGTGCATCAGAACGTCGCCAGGGATACGCGAGCGCGGCGCTCAAAGCACTCAACATCCCTCAAGGCGTGGGGTACGCAGACACTGGCATCGATGGCTCGCAAAGCTTCTGGTTCACGAACAACGTGAGATTGTCCTATGACCGATTCTGAATATCGCTGGAACGAGCCGGGCATCCAAACGGTGCATGCGGCTTTGTGCACCACCCAAGAAACCGATCCGACTCGTCTCGCAGAACGGACCATCGACGCGCTCAAGAAAGCAGGATGGACTCCGCCCGACACGTCGGAGAATGAAGGTCTCGTGGTGACCAAGCTCACCATTGGCGGGCTCATTCAGCCGGGTGGCATGTGGATCGGAGCGCACTACTCGCCCGCCCAGAAGCGCTGGTGTCTCAACATCCTTCCATGCATCACGCTGTTCTTCGTGCGTGCTGGTGGAAACCTCCCGAAGCGCAAGCTCAAGGGCAAGGGTGGAAAGTTCTGGATATGAATCGCCACACCGAGATTCGTGACATCCTGCCGCGAGTGCGGCGATGGGTGCTCCAAGAACGTGCGACTCGAAACGACGTGCACTGCGGTTTCGGGCTGAGTTTCATCTGCACGTCCATCGCCTTCCCTGACGTGCGGTACACCTCGAGTCTGGCAGATCGTTCGCGGTACACTTCTGGCTCGCCGAAGAAACTCCGCGGGCATGTCCAAGCTGCGCTCTCTATTCTGGCGAAGGAAGGCCTGATGTTCGGACGGAATCACGCGGAAGGCGGAGTTCAGAGTTACGCGCACGGCGAGACCGACAAGCGCTTTCGAGTTCGGATCACGCAGATGGAAGCGCAGAAAAGACTCAGGAAAGCCTGACCGTTACAGATTCCTGCAGGTTGTTACACCTTTCTGCAGGTTTCTGGGGTTTTCTGTGGTATAGTTCACCTATCAACTTAACCACGCGAAAACTTCAAAATGTCTAAAACCTGCATCGTCAAGCTGAACGCGCAATCCGGCAAGTGGGAAGCTCTCTTCTCCGGCAAAGTCCTGGTGCGTGGTTACTCCCGTGACTATGTCGTCGGCATTATCAGCCAAGGCGTTTCGAAGAAGGCGCAAGCCCTCGACGTGACGAAGTGCGATGTCGTGGAAGACACCACGGTGAACGAAGCTGGCGAAACGGTCGCGACCCCCACGGTCGAAAGCGAGTTCCCGATCAACGAACGCTTCATGATCATGACCGACTACGTCGACATGGTCGCTCAACGCGAGCTGGCATCGGCCCTGGTCACCGGCGAAGGCGGTCTCGGCAAGACGCACACGGTGATGAAGACGCTGAAGTCCACCGGCCTGAAGGACCTCGCCACGATGGAAATCGGCGCTCGCTTCGAAGGTGCTGCCGGTTACACGGTGGTCAAGGGCTACAGCACTCCGAAGGGTCTGTTCCGCACGCTGTACGAAAACCGCAAGCAAATCATCGTGTTCGACGATTGCGACGCAGTCCTCCGCGATCCGACCGCCGTGAACTTGCTCAAGGCCGCTCTCGATTCGTACGACACGCGCATGATCACGTGGAATGCCGAAGGTTGGGGCGATGACGACATCCCCAAGTCCTTCGAATTCTCGGGTGGTGTGATCTTCATCTCGAATCTGCCGAAGTCGAAGATTCCGCAAGCGATCCGTTCGCGAGCAATGTGCGCCGATGTGAGCATGACCCGCGACGAATGCGTCCAACGCATGCGAGTCATCGTGGACTCGGAGGAATTCATGCCCGAGTTCGAAATGTCGCACAAGCTGGAAGCACTCGAGTTCGTCGCCGAACACGCGAACAACCCGATGATCACCGAGCTCAACCTCCGCTCGCTGATCAATGTGACCAAGGCTCGCGCTTCGAAGCCCGACCACTGGAAGCGCCTCGGTCTGTACTCGATGGCCAACAGCTAAAGCAATCCCGGCGACTCTCAGGAGTCGCCGGTTGCATTCAAAAGTCGAGAACACAGGACCATACACCATGCCGCAGATCACCACCGAGCAACTCGTGAAGAGCCTCAAGACCGAGCAGGCCTACTTGGCCGGCGCTTGGGGCAATGTCCAAGCCGCATCGCGAAAGTACGCCATGATGAAGGCTTTCGGCGTGTACGAGGAGAATGGCCGGACCGTTCGCCCCTCGTTCTCCGATGTCGAAAGTTTGCTCGAGTTCTACCATCGCGAGTTGCTCGAAGCCGTGATGTTCGCGTACCGCGAAGATGCTTCTTTCGGCAAGTCGGTTTGCGAGGCCTTGCAATCATGATGACGCACACCATCTCGTTTCGCGGCGATCAGATGAAGGTCTCATCACCCATCGCGACCGCGAATCCAGGCGACATCCTCGTGGTTCTCGAGCCGTTCTACACCAAGGCCGGCTTCCAGTACCGCGTGAACGATCACTTGATCGTGAAGCGACGGACCACTGACGCGCCGTTCGGCTTGCTCAGCTCGCTCGGGAACTGCGTCATCGAAGATCGGTTCCACACCTCGGTCTGGTCGAACATCGACTGGATGCTGGCGATGGGCACCATCGCGATCGAGACTCTGGAGTTCCAATGATCATCGCATTCTGGATGGGGCTCTTTACGGTGGCAGCCGGACTGTGCTACGACACGAACTATCGCGGCATGATGTGGGCCTTCATCTGCCTCGCCCTGTACTGCGTAGCCGCCGCGTTCTTCCGGTATCTGGACAGAACCAGGGATGAGCCGAACGACATGAGGCACATCCCATGAGTCACGCAGGCATCCAGAACTTTGGGTCTTATGAGTCCTACTTGCTCTCGGTTCTCGAACCCTCGGCACCACCGACGCGTCGGGTTGTAGTGCGCTGTCGTGGGTATACGATAAAGCTATTTCAAGTCCAAGATGGATTCGTGGAGTGGCGCATCGTGAACAAACTCGGGGTTCGATATCCATGCCAAACTTCGTTCTGGTCGTATGAAGGTGCGCTTCAAGATGCGCGTCGTTCGATCGACGCGATTGTGCGGCATGAGACGATGCCCAAGTACAAGTTGCCACTCGCAGTCTTGATGAGAATGCCATGATCGGGACAACCGAACAAATCAATGCGTACCTGTCGAATCTTCGACGGGAACTAAATGTACAAGCTCGCATGACAGACGCCGAGATTCTAGCGGGTCACGGTGAAATGCAACTTCGGAGAATCGACGCCGCCTTCGCACCATTCGTTCCACCTCAACCAAAGCAAATACAACCACAGCCGACTTTCAACGGCATCATGTCCCATCACGACCGACGCGGGTCGAGTGGGTTCTAACGGAGACAACCATGCTCAAGCTTCCACCAGGCAAATACTTCATCGGCGATCCCTGCTACGTGTTCCAAGACCCAACGTGGCAGCAACTCCTCGACTCGTCCGACTTCTTCCAAGACGAAGACATCGTGACCTTCCAAGACAAGGAACTCTTCGCAGCGAGCACCGCGTTCGGCGACGGCACGTACACCGACCAGAACGGTGTCGAGTACGGCGTGGACTCCGGAATGCTGGGCGCGATTCCAATCGAACTGATCGACAATCCCGAAGGTGAAGAGCACGGCACCGTGGTCGACGCACCCAACGGGCTCAAGATCGAGTACGACGAAGGCGTGTTCTGGTTTGGTGCGATCTGCATCAACACCAAGGGCGACACCGACGACGAGTACGATGACCCGTACGGCGATGGCGTGGACGAACTGTAAATAGCAGTTCAACCAAAGGAGCAATCCATGTTCATGAAGATTTTCGCAGCCATCGTCCTGATCTGGCTGATCTGCCTCTTGATCGGCGCCGGGTTCGGTATTCTCGGCAAGATCATCTGGGTCGCAATCGTCCTGTCGCTGATCAGCGCGGTCTGGGGCTTCCTCCAGCGATGACGACCGGCACGTCCATCTCGTAAATACGAGATGGAAATCCAAGATCGCGACATGTTCGTAAAGCAGGCAATCGACGCAGTCATTCTGCTCGATTGCCAGCTCAATCTTTTGCTCGACGCTTACGACTTCTATGTCGAACGTTATCCTGAGATTGATCAGACCGACTCGCAACGACACGAGTTGAAGGACCTTCAGGTCTCGATCAAAGCCATCGGAGAGCTTCCCAAGCTCGTCACGATGCAACTCACCTCTTGGAAAGAGGGACGCGAACCACTCATCGGCCGCCAAGGTTTCGAAGAGCACGTCTTGAATGAGTTCAATCTCCATATCTTCTCGATCGCGTCCTTCATGGCGCGCCATCACATCGACATCGAGCAATTGGATGCTCACGCAGTCGGTAGTGCCTTTAATGCGTTGCGTCATACCGCTCGCAAAATCCCAGCGAGTACACGAGCATGAAAGTCTCTGAACTGATCGAAGCGCACTTCACCCTTGGTTCCAAGCAACACGCGCAAGCGATCGCGAATGCTACTGGCAAAGGACCGAAGACCATCAAGATGCTCAAGAAAGCAGTGCGTGGTTCGACCATGAGCGCACATGACGAAGAAGCGGTGATGGACGCGCTGATTGGCATCCCTGATGAGAAGCAAGTCAAGCGCGACGACCTCGAGCAAATCTCCGCGATTGCCGATGTCGATCTTGGCGAACTGCTCGATCTGATGGACCTTCGCTAACCCGAAAGACCTTTGACGGTCTTGACTTCGAGACGTAAGATAGGCATGGCGATGATGAGTCGCCACCCTTCAACTTCTCGGAGAACGAGACCATGTCAGAAACTGACCGTACGTCGCTTGGCGACCGGATGAAATCCTATGAGGCCCCATCCACCTCACGCATCGCCTTCAAGGGTCAACCCCTTCTCGCAAGGCTCGATGGCAAAGCCTTCCACACGTTCACCAAGGGTCTCGCACGACCGTTCGACATTCAACTGTCGACACTGATGCGTGAGACGATGATCGCGCTCGTGGATCGGTTCAACGCCCGCATCGGGTACACTCAATCCGACGAAATCACATTGCTCTGGTACGAAGCACCAGACTCGATCGCTGAGTACCCATTCGCTGGTCGCTTCCAGAAGATGGACTCATTGCTTGCGGCACACGCAACCGCGTTCTTCAACTCCAAGCTCAGCGAGTACCTGCCCGAAAAGTCGCATCTCCTCCCGACATTCGACTGCCGCTCTTGGGTCGTGCCTTCGCTGCTCGAAGCCTATCACGTCTTCCTGTGGCGTCAGCAGGATGCCACCAAGAACGCGATCAGCATGGCTGCGCAGTCCATGTTCTCGCACAAGCAACTCCAGGGCAAGCACGGTCCCGATATGCAGGAGATGATGTGGTCGGTGCACGGTGTGAACTTCAACGACTACCCACCGTTCTTCAAGCGCGGCATCTTCGCACGTCGCGTCAAGGAAGAACGCAAGCTTACTCCTGAGCAGATGGAGAAGATTCCGCTCGAGTATCGGCCAAAGGGCAGCGTGCTCCGTTCGTTCGTGGACACCGTCGATATCTGGCTCGCAAAGCAGACCGACCCCGTCGCGGTGCTCGTGAACGGTGCACCCATCGTGGAAGCACCAGTGGTTGATCTGCCAAAGCAGACCCGACCAACGTTGAGCGAGTTGACGGAGAAGCTGGACGGTCTGCCGGACTTCAGCGGGCCTGGATTCAGGAAGAAAGTGATGAACGGCTTGGGAGGGTAGCCGTTACAAACGTTACATGTTGCTCTCAACACACGGGTCGGGATCGTGATATTATCCTCCTATCGAAACGTGGAGAGCAATCATGATGAAGTTCCTCAAGATCGCAGCGATCAACCTGCAAATCGCCAAGAACAACGTCCTGATCTTCATCTATAGCTGAGGTCGTCATGCTGAATCAAAAGCTCCCGACCTTGGTGAACAAAACCACCAAAAGCCTGGTCCAGCCGATTGATCCGCAAGACATGCGTCAGTGGGAAGACACGATGAGCATGGAGGAAATGCCCACCGTGATCGGCACCGAACTCGAAGTCGAAGACCACCGCGGTTTCACCACGCGCGACAGCACCGCTG